>JACSYO010001083.1:632500-917500 GCA_016806645.1 Ophiodon elongatus | reverse complement strand
TAACTGAACAGAAAGACTCTCATCTCTAAACTATTGTTGTTGCAAGACCAGCCTTCTATGTATGTTATAGCACAATGTGGATTTAACATTATATCATCATCCTGTGAAACATTAATCATGAAAAGACGTTCATGTGAACAAAATGTCCTTCGGGCCGAGGCTATGAGTCATTTCATTCCACAGTTCATCCACCGTCAGATCCAACATGGTCAGAGAGCAGCTTCCTAATGGGGCCTCCTGATTTCCATCCAGGCTGAACCGCAGAGGCTGAATGTGAATGGCACGAGGCAGAAAAGCTCATGCGGCGCTGGTCTTCGTGCCCACAGCAAAGCCTGTCGTGCCAATATGGCGTCGCTGAATTAAAAACCTTCCCTACGGAGAGACAGGAAGGACGCGCGGGGGGAAATCTCCTGTGGAAAATCACAGACGGAGTCAGGAGGATAAACGCCCGAGCGTGTTATTTCGGTGCTGCATTACAGTGAAATGCCACCAAAACAGACTCCTTGGATGTTAATATCCCCCCAAATCTGCATAATCTCAGACCCTGAAGGGCTACTGTGAACGACTGAGCCAAGAGGCACAAGGTCGCAACCTGACCACCTGGCGGCGAGAGTAAAAATGCCCCATTCATGACGCTGATGTCAATTTTTACCACCTGAAGCGGTGACGCAGGATCACGAGACCCAAATGACAAAAGTCTCCCAGCATTCAGACGTTTCCTCTTCTTTTTTTTGTCTCAGCTGAGCAGGGATGATGGAGCAGATTGCATTTCTGACATTTCCTGGTTATATAATCCAAAAAGGAGGACGGACAGACAGAAAGCTACGAGACAGGCAGATTAACCAGAGAAATGGACGGGAGAGACGCATGCAGGTGGAGCGCTCCCTTTAGACAGGACACCTCATAAACCACGTCGTTAAAAAAAGGGTTCTAGGAGCAGCTTTGAACTGCGTCCGAGGGGACCGTGAGGGTAGATCGTCTAGCGTCTGGGGCCACCCACAGGCGTCTCCTTCGAACGTCGCGATCCGTCAACGTGTTGGCGATAAATTAGGCCGAATGATGTGCAGGCGCGGGAACATGGCGGTGTGGGACGTACAGGAGATTCAAAGCAATCATCCTGTGGCCTGCAGGGATAATCACTGCAAAGCCCCACTGTCCCATTCACTGAGGATAAAACCCACTGGATTAATCTGCAGGCCTACAGGATACACAAACACAGAGAGAGAGAGAGAGAGAGAGAGAGAGAGAGAGAGAGAGACAGAGACAGAGAGACAGAGAGAGATGCCTCACAACACTTACATAACACATGGATGGACCACTCTCTTCTACTTTACCTCCCTCATACACGCTTTCCCTTTTTCTTACACATTCACAGCCTCTCTCTCCACTTCCTGCTCCCACTAACAAAACCTCTCTCTCTCTCTCTCTCTCTCTCTCTCTCTCTCTCTCTCTCTCTCTCTCTCTCTCTCTCTCTCTCTCTCTCTCTCTACCGCCCCCGCCATCCCACCGTTTCTTCTCCTCTCTCCTCCTGCATTCGAATCGACACCTGTCAACATGCTGCTCTTTACATGCTGTTTATTTGTCCACTCACACATACCTGGTGCTGACAGGCGCATATAGCACACTATATATAGATATATATATCTATATATAGATATATATATAGATATATATGTTTGAATATAATCTAGGTACATGTACACATACATGTGACATACAGGATGAATGTAAAAAAATAAAAAACTTGCTCGCTGTGAGATGATTTATGCAGAAATGCAGATAACGTGGTTGTGTACCTAAGACCACAGGGACACACACAAAACACCGAGCACATGAATGACTGTGACAGCTCTTTTCTATGAGACAAACTCTTTGTTCTTTTGGAACTTTGACTGATTTTGAAAAATTATTTCTGCAAAGAAAAATTCTGAAATCCATCACCACTTTAACATCTTTTTTACCCTCTTACTCCTGAAGGGTAAGAGAGTTTGTGTTTATTTCACCACATGTATATCCCTCTCCTTTTTTCCCCTTCTGCTCTGATACCACTTGTTATGGCCATTGTCGGGGATGAAAAAAAGGGCCTGTTCTGGTGGGATTCATTTATTATTGCTTTTCATTGACTGATCTGCGTTTGAGGAAACTCAATAAATGAACTGTTAACAAAGACAAGGAGAGGGTTGAGGATCAGAGGAGTCGGGTTGCTACAGATCTGCCACGTCATCCCGATCAAAAAGCGCGGATATGCATATCACAATTTCAAATATCTGAAATGCTCCCGTTTCGGGATCAGAACACAGTCTGTCTCTGTGTCTGTGAAGATGAGTTGGTCAGCACAACAAACTGCATTCACATCCCTCTACGTGACGGTTGCCTTTTAAGCTGGCAAGAGTGCTCAAAGGTGCCCCGTGGAGTTTTTGCCTCTAAACAAACAAGAAACGCCAAAAACGCATTGTGTGTGTCCTTGAGCCTGTAAAACCATTACTCCGTACACATTGCCAGAGAGAAGATAACGTTTTGCACGTCACACAAAAGAAAAGAACAAAAGTCTCAAGTCTTGGCTATGAAGTCCCAAATCATACATTCTGTGTTTCAAGTCCTGAACAAGTAAATATAAACTGTCTCCTCACGCTCATGTAATAACATGATGGAAAAACTGGGAATTGATTCACCTGCACACTCTTTTTTACAACATCATTTTTAATCTTCACGCTTGGTAAATGATACCAAGTCATTCCAAGTCGCCTTAAGTCATGTGACTCAAGTCCACACCTCTTCTAGGTAGCACAAACGGTTTACCTCCGAACACAAACACTAGGTGAGCCCAAAACGTCCGGCGGGGCTTCCAAAAAAAACATCTGCCTCTTCCCGGAAAAAGATGGAATTGTAGCTGAAGATGACAAACTATTCTGATGAATGACGTGCCATTAACAGGTTTCAAGAGGGGCATGTCCAAAACAAATCTGTATATAAAAATCCCACATGGTTAGGAAAGCAGGCAGTTGCCAAGACCGCGATCTCCCCGCTCATTTTCACCGCTGAAACCTAATAAGTGAGCAACATGCAGTGAGAGAGAAGATTGTGATCACAGCGCGTTCTTGGATGTCACTGTTTTTTTCCCCCTTCTACCATCTGGCACTTTTGTAACAGATTACTATTGAAATTCAACAAGGAGAGAGCAACTGAGACAAGAGGAAGAGTGCGGATGCCTGCGTCGTTTTTTTCTTCCCCCACAGATGTAGCGGGAGGCTGGTGGCAATTTCTCGCCATTCTTCTGTGGGCAGGGTGATGGATGGGTGAGAGGAGGGTGCTGAGGGGTGGGGGTCGGGGTGGGTGGGTGGGTGGGGGGGACAGGGAGCGGGGGTTGTGACAGCAGAGGCAGGAACCATTTTCTCAGCTGGAAACAGATTATTCGTGCGCCACGAGTTCATGTTCACGTGTGGAGGATCCGCGCACACAACCTGAACCGCCTGTTTCCACACGCGAGAAATCACAACTAACCAGGTTCTCTGACACGCCGAAGCTTTCTCCAACACTTTACCAGCCAGCCAGCCGCATGTTTGGGACAAAACCGTTGTCTTCCTAAGGGCCTGATAGAGGAGAATAACTGCAGCCAGACGTAGTAATTCAGTGCTTCAGTGCACATTGGACTCACAGAATGTTTGCAATTTCTGAGACGAGGGCCCTCTTTGTCTCAACTCCACACACAACAAATTACAGCATGTACACAAAATATGTTACATCTCTTGCATTTAAGCGAGACATGTCTTTTAGTTGACGGTTTTAACATTTACAATGTACGCTCCCGTTCGTCGTGTGACGTCGGGTTAGAGGGAGTTTATAAGTAGGAACTCAGACTTTGAGTGGCGTTCCGTTGTAGTTTTTCTAGCAGGAAGTCAAAGAAATTCAATTTCCGAGGTGTCTGCCATAATCTCATCTCAACATTGTATTTTTGCTTCACAACTTAACACACAGAGGGAGAAGATAAACAGCTCTTGCCACATGCCAACTGCACACTGATGTGCTCCTAGAAGTACAAAATGCTTTTATCTCGAGCCTTTGGCATTTTCATTTGCAGCACGCTTTAAAAAAAAGATTCTGAACAACATATAGATGCAATGTGTTTACTGTCGATACTCATCTACTAGTAACAGTATCACACACAATTACTTTAACTGGAGGTGACATGAATATAATTACTGTGTATGCAAAGTAAGCAAAATACAGCTTATTGTCCTCTGTTGTCGTGCGCACACCAAAGAGTGTCCTGCTATAGTGCTCGAGCTCTGATTTCTAAGTGATCTTTTTGGTTACAGGTGCTTTCTGGGTGCAGGCGATTGCCAACTGATTCTGGGATTTCAACGGCAGTGTTTAGCAGACGACACACACGGGCACCGTGTTATATGCACAATAAAAGTGTGTTTTAGAATTCCCAACTTTGTGCAGGAGTCAATGTGCTGATGGGTCAACACACCGGCTCAACAGAAAAGGCCACACGAGTTAGTGCTTTCAATAATTGAGTACCAGATTTTTGTGGTCCCACTTCTTCACGAAATCCTTTGATCGGAGGCAAACGTCCAAGGAGTGTGTGAGAAAAGAAATGCATAAAAGCTGGAGCGAGGCTTTAGTTGACTGAGGTACCAGCTTACGTTGAGTGCCTCGTGGTCACTTCCTGTCCTAAGTATCTGTTTACTCCTGGAAAACAAACAGCTCCAGGCTGCCAAACAACGACAACAACACACGTCGACCTGAGCTCTTTGTCCTCGCTGACATTACTGTAACACAGATACGGTGGCAGGACGGGACAGGAGCAGGGAGGGATGGAGGGAGGAATGGAGGGAGGGATGGAGGGACAAAACTGGTCTGTATGACGCTCTTTATTCCTGGAATGGAGGTGTGGTTCAATAAAACGTCTATTAATAAAAAATGATCCTCAAGCCCTGCCTTGAATAATAAACACATTTAGACACTTTAAATCGAGTAATGAGGCTCATTACACATTTTCACAACTGATAATGAGGCAGACGCCTTTTTTTGTTTTTTTTACAAATATCTTCTGAAAAAAGCCTTTATTAATCTCCTGAGGAAGAAACAGCACGCTTCACCAAGTCAGAGAGGCAACTATGTGTTCCTGTATCCCCCGCGTGGAGACACAGGAACACAACTGGTGCCAAACTCTTGGTGTGCCAGACAACAACAGTGTTTTGGCCTTCCCTCAACCACAAAGTACACGCGCGCGCGCACACACACGTAAACATAAAGGCAAAAGGGAATCAGCACATCACAGCCTCTCCTCCATCACAACGCCACCACTGTGACCATGACTACTCCTTGGAGACCAATGCAAAAACAATGTCCATCTAAATTCCCCATCTACCCAAAAAAAAAAATAATGTGACACCGTACATCGGAAATCAATCCTCTTGCTTTTCAGAAGCGGATCAACTTGTAGGCGATAGAGCCCCGGGTTTTGGTCGTCTCGTCGCTCGTGCCTCGTTCCGCGCGCGACCGGATGAAACTTCTACGCAGCAGCGAGAACCGGAGGGGCGGCAGAGGCTTCGTTTCATGGGAAATAAAGACGTCTGACATACATACCACCAGCAGCTCTGATTTGTTGCTGAAGTCCCCGCGTTCGTGTGTGTGCGCGCGCGCGCGTGTGTATTTTCTTCCTACCAGCTCGAGCGCGTTCGCTCCGGAGCTGTCCGCGGTGCTGAAACAACCCTTCAGTCCGCCCCGCCGCGACCTGTTAGAAACACGGGAAACACGGCTTCCGCTTTATCCTTTAATGTAATCCTGACAAACAAATAGCTCCTTAAATCCTGTAATATGTTTAAGGCGGAAGCTTGCCCTCCAGACACAGAAAACACCACGAAGTTGTCCGCTTTAAGCGCATTAATCGGCCCCAGAGAGCGACAGCAGCACCCCGGGGACGCGGACTGATGCTGCCTTCAGGTGCGACTCCGTGCGGCTTTCAAACGAGCCAAGACGGTCGCTTTGATAACGGACAGTCGCTGGAGGAAACTTGAACAAGACAGCAACATAACTGTGGTAATAAAATTAAATAAAATAAAAAAAAACTGCAACACTTTAAAGCCACATATTTTTTTTTTTTTTATGAATAATTCAAAGTTTACGCGGTGTGTACGTGGACTCGACTAAAGCAAAGGAAAGCCGGACTAGTCCACCCTACCTCGTTAAGTTTATTCTGCTCTTCTTCTTCTTCCTAATTTGGAGTATTTGTTTCGGCACAGGATGAAAATGTCCGTCCGTGCTGCCGCTCCACTCAACGGGACTGTCCCCGGTGGAGGCGCGCCGCCCCCCTCCTCCACCCCCACGTGTGAAGTGTGGCGCACTAAGAAAGCACACACTTCCGGTGAATGTTTTACAAAATAAAACCGTGTAGAGTGACCTCCCCGTGGGGTCAAATTAAACTGTAGCATCGTCACAGACACCGTGTTGTTCTCCACCGGCTCCGTTTCTAATTTCCTGCCCAACGTCAGCCCCTATTAAAGTTTTAGATAACTGGACGTTAATCCGACTCACTACCTCCTCGTATATCCGTTATTATTGAAAAGCTAATAACATCTTTGAATATCCGTCCAGACGATTCTTCCGCCACTGTGCCACAACAACCCCCCCCCCCCCCACACACACACACACACACACACACAAAAACAACAACAGTTCCGTTGGAGTTTTTAATAATAACAATAATACTATTTTTAACAATAAACGTTTTAAATAGAGCACTTTTCACACAAAGGGCTTTTCAAATAAATAATTAAAATGCAACACATTTATACAAGGATAAATAGGCAATACAATTAGACAATAATAACACAGTAGATAATATATATATATATAAATAGTGTTCTTATCATCGTCATTATTGTTAATGTTGCTGTTCTTTTTTTTTTAATCACTCGAATTATTGTATCAAATGTTATTCTAATGTTTTTATTATTATAATTCAATGACATATTTTAAAGTAGTTTGAACCATTTTTTCCTTCAGATTTGTTGGATATTTTGGCGGCTTTTACTTTGATCATTAAATCATCTAACTTCCGGCCTCATTGTGTGAATTTGATGCCGCTCACAAAATGGCCGCGCCCTCTGATGTCACAGGTAGTGGATAAAAGACTGTTTTACACGCATCTGTAGAACAAGGTATTAATTAGTTCACGAGTTCTTCATCTGACACAAACACTGATCAAACAAAATAAGTAACTTACATTTTTTTTTTTAAAAAACAGACAGAAAGGGGATTACTAGCATTTTCAATAAAGTAGGCTGTAGTATTAGGCTAATGTTTACTTTTAATATGTCTCAAGGATTTTTTAAGGATGGCCCTTTCCTTTTTAAATGCTTCATAAACAGCAAGAAATGTTTAAGCAGGATTAGTAAAAAATAAGATAAAACTATTGATTCAAAATATATAATAAAATGCTAAAACATGAACCAGCGTTTAGGACATAAATAATTATAAGGCATACATCAAATCTGGAGTCCTGCATTCAAATTCCCAGAGAGACGAAGTGAGGGAAAAAAGGGTGCAGCGCGCTTTCATTTTGTCCACTTCCATCCTCTTCACACAGCGGACCTTCTTTACATTGGATTTGTGCAGGAAATAACCCGCTGGCACACTTCAAAGGGCGCAAGTTCTGCAGGTAGCACCTGAGATACACTGACGTCTCCTTGAGCCGACATGCACATGCACGTATAACACATGCACAAGCACGTACAACCACATGCACACACACACACACACACACGCAGTAGTTCTCATTTCCTGCACAGAGACGCTGACCCACTGATGGCATATTAAAAGACGTCCGGTTAGAACATGTGCTACTATGTCTTCTAATTTTTTTAATCAGCTCAGTTAAAAAGAAGAAGAAGAAGTGCGCCATAAACACTGAACCACAAACACAACACAAACAGGTGAGGGGGGGCGGGGGGGGGTCTCAGACCCGTTACCTTGAACGCATCACCTGATCCCACATCGCACTTCACGCTCAGCCTCGCACTGCAAACACGGCATGTCGTTATAAAGCAAGCGGATACAGCCTGTGATATTCATATCATATATCATATACATATCCATATTCATATTCGTGCACACTGTGGAGATTCTCCTCACTGTTTTGTCCCCGAAGTCCTTGCCTTGACATAACCAGATGACACGTGAATACTCCCCAAAAATAAACCCTCGGGAAACCAAACCGAAAGCAGGATGACGTGTTCTCTCTTGAGTGAACTGAATGTGATGAATTATAGATTAAAACCCACTGGGGGAGAAATCATTTCTTTAAAACAGCCATTTGGGGGCCTGAAACGTTGCACAGTTGTTTATTGTTTTGTTGTTTAAGAAATCAGTTTCTTGAGAGTATCTTCTCGCCCAGCTAGCTGGAACCATTCGGTGTCTTTTTGGTATGAGATGTTCGCCAGATGTGGTCACCGCTCGCGTCCTGTATGACCTTTACTCCTGCAGCGGTGTCCGGCGAGTGCTGCAGAAACGGGACTTTGGGTTAACAGCCTGAACCTCGGGAGGTCAAAGGTCAGAGACACATCTCACAACATCTCGCTGACATGACCCCGTCTCGGGTTCGTGTAAGGAAACATCACGGTCAACGGACGAACATCTGGAGATGGATCGACCCGCGTGCGTGCGCCACGGCGACAGATCATTACCGGCCCCATCGAAGAAACCATTACAGCCCCCCCCCCCTCCCTCCACCCCCTCCCCACACACACACACACACAAACACACACACACACACACACACACACACACACACACACACACACACACACACACACACACACACACCGTTAATGACCCAGCGGTGCAATGAGTCTGGGCGCACTGTATTGCCATTGATCCAAGCGATGTGATTGATGTGTTCACAGTCCGGTCCGTCCAGTAAGAGAGAAATCCATTCACTGGAGAGCTCTGGAAAAAAAGGTTATGAAAGAGACTCTCTCTCTTAGTAAATCTTCGTTTCCCCCTCGGAGAACAGGCCACTGATCTAAAGTACACAGACACCGCGCCTCAGAGGATCGGTCCGTGTCCGTGACGTGACGTCTCACAGTCCGTGTTGTAGCTCCACACACTGCAGTCAGCCGGACGCTCAGTCTATCAATAGCCTACTCAGCTTGTATCAAAAAGAGAGAAAAGCCTGGAGGCTTCACCACATGCACTGATTACCAACCAATTTTGAAAAAAAAAAAAAAATAGAAATAAGATTGTGCTAAATAAAAACATACTTGTATAATATGTATCCACATATACCGAGTCCGCTGCGACCAGATCGGGACACCACGTGTGGAAACTACATTCCACGAGAGCAGAGAAGATACAAACAACGAGTTAAACGATTGAAATGGATAGCTGAAGGTGGTGACATGGGTAGATAAGTGGTTGAAATAGATAGCAAAAGCAATGGATTAACTGTTGGAAATAATAAACATAGCTAAAATCGTTTATATGGTTCATAATATACAATACAGAAGACTAAAAGCAGACTAATAGATTAAGCGGATCCTCACATTGGGTGCAGCTCTTGTATTTACTATGTAGACTTTCATCGTGTGTGTGTGAGAGAGTGAGTGTGTGCGCGTGTGTTGTTTTCACATGAACACGCAGCATGTGAATCCGTGTCGCTGCCATCAACCCTGGTAATGCTGCCGCTGCGCTTCCTGCTCCCACCGATCCTCTATTATCACTGACAACCAGTTATTTCGGACTAAAATAATAATAAAAACATTATAATAAAAGAGGCCGTTGAGACACAAACCGACACGAGGGGCGGGAGGACCACAACAGGAGTGTTGGTGAGTGCGTGTGATGAAGAAGATCACAGCAGCAATGCTCCGCCGGCAGAGGAGGTTCGTGTCTGTCTCCCTCACGAGGGACGACGTCGCCAGAACTACAGGAGAGAGGCGTTCAGGGACGCTGTAGCGGAGATAGCGTGGTTACGCCAAAAACCCGTGCACGAGCGCGCGTGACGTCGTTGATGGAGGACACAGAAAGCCACCGAGAGAATTTAGCTGCCACGGCAGTGAAGCAGCGTTTCAACATGCGAATGTCCCCAGCTGTCACACCGACACCGTGTCACGCGTTCCGCTCTGACAACCCGGCTTTGGTGTAAACAAAATAAAAAAATGACAGAGATAATAAAATGTACAGGAAGTTGTTGCAATCAGTCAACGTTTACTGCCAAACGCAACACATTCAAAAACAAACGCAAAATTTGAATTGTACCAGTGATGGACGTTAACACACGAGCATCGGGCCAACGTGAGACCCGCGCGGTGACCTGATGGGCACAAGCATCGCTTCCGACAGAAATGTCTCACTTCAAACTGAAGAAACCTGCTCCGCCGTTTTAGGTTCATGCCACATTTATTGAAATTTTTTAGACCACATTTAGCTTCATGTAAAGATAAAAACATTCATTTTTTTAGCATGTTAATGACATTGCAAATCCTTTTCCAAAAGGATCACATTTAAAAAAACAAACAAAAAAAAAAAAAAAATTATTTTAACAAATATGTGAGACGAATGCTTGGCCTGTTTTACTGACTTTCATGAATAAATTAATATTTTCAAATACGTCCCTGTGCCTGCTGCTGGAAATGAGTGAAATATATGCACATTGCCCCCCCCCTATCTTTTCTTCAATCATCAGTAAGAAACCAACTGTACTAGAAATGTCAATACCTCGCATATGACCCCACAAGCAATGGGACGTCTGCTGCAAATAAACCTTCGTGTGAAAAATGGCGGATTTCATCAAATCTAAACAGTGCCTGTTCTTACAAAGTTCCCTTCTGTTAGTAGTGACTTTTGGTCTATTACTGTAAGTTTACTGTTCACACACGGTGGTTATTATTCCGACCTCCCAGAACCTACAGACAGTTGCTTCCTTCCCAGTCGGTCGGGTGCAGGAACATCACGTAGGTTCGAGTCTCAGACGTCGTCAGACCCGGCAAACATCTTCTCCGTGGTTCTCCCTCGTAGGTTCGGTTTAAGAGCAGAGCTCTCCGTCCCCCAAGACGCACACAAATTACAACCTGCCACCTTTCTGGAAACAATCGCTCGGCAGCTCCTGAGCGACTGTGTGTGCGGGGAAGAGGAAACAACGTCATCCCTGGAGGTCAAAGGTCCGGAGGCAGCGACTGGAGCAGCAATAGGCCACGAAACTCACCGTTGTCCTTCAAAAGGAAAGAAGAGAGTGGAGAAAAATAATATCTGTGAGAAAGATGAGCCGACAATAACTCACAGCGAAAACAAGAGGGACGTTTGGTACATTTGGTTGTCAGTGTTCTGCTTTGAGAACAGAGAGACGGGGGGTGAGGGGGGGGGGTTGTTCTGACCTGCGGTGCACGCCTGCCAGTGCCGTGTCACGGAGGGGGAAGAGTTTGGGGTAGATGATGGTGAACATGGTCTGACTGCAGCGGTGGCAGTGTCCCAGGGGGAACTGCAGCAGGTCCAACAGGCTCCTGGGGAGGCTGATGGGAGGCAGCAAGTTGAGGTCTACAAAATATTAAAATGGAACAGCACAGAAGCAGTTCAGAACTCTGTGCAGTCAAACAAACTCATTTTAATGGAACTTGATGGAGTGGAATCTCCAGCGATAGGTGGTTTCATTTAGCTCGTTTGGTGCATTTATTGTTGTTTGACTCTGTTGACTCTGCTTTATGTTCATGTCTAAATCCACAAAGCCTAAAATCAACTTCTTTGTCCACCATGTCTTTGTCAACTGAAACAAACTCACTTGTGGGGAACAGGGGTCAGAGATTTACTGGAGCTCATCTTATGTGTATCAATAACATGATATCAATATTTTATTTGCTAAAACATCTTGGTTACCGTCAACACCGGTAAATCGCAACACCCACGCTTCCTACTGCCAGCTCCTCCGAGTAAACAAATAACCAACAATACCAATACGTTAAAGCCAAGTGCAGGTTAAAGTATATGTCAGGGAGCCACAGCTGGCCACACACATACACACATACAGGTATACGGTGCTTAGTGCTCCTCACCTGTCGGGCCCTGGCGGTAGATGCGGTGCAGGGCTCTCATGGCGATCTCCTCCAGGGGGACCACGCTGTCCGCCTCTGAGCCCACCACCTTCACTTCGGCCGGAAGCCCGACCAGCGCCTCGCTCAGCGCCTCGCCCAGCGCCTCCCTCTGGTCGCCCACCAACCCGTGGTCTGACACGCCGCACCTGCACGGGAGCGACGCGCTGACTTTAGTTTTTTTTGTAATCTCATACGGAACATTGTGTCGCTGCAGTTCTTCTGTGGTGTTTCCATCAGTTTTATATTTAATTTATTTTTACTCATGTACAATTTTATTCCACTATCGAAACAATATATAGCTGAACTAAGTCAAACTGACTGACCATAACTAAATGAAGTTGAACAAGTCAAATGAACTGCACACAGCCAAATCCCAAACTTTGATAAGCTGTGTTACCCGCTGCAGCCGATGACCTTGTTATACAGGTAGGAGGGAAGGCCCTTCAGGTCCACGTTGTTGTCCACGAACACAAATTGCAGCTCTCGTGATCGGCCCAGATCTGAGACACACGCACGCAAAGATATTAATATTGCCTTGCTCACAGTATCTACATCGCTATGGCAACACACAGATAAGGGGGGGGGGGGGGGGTTGGGAGGGGGACAATACTGACCGAGCGGTAGAAAGGTCAGCCGGTTGGCGGCCATGGAGAGCTGGTTGAGGCGGTGCAGCCAGCAGAGCTGCCGGGGGACGTGGCCCAGCAGGTTGTGGTCGGCTGTCAGATTCTGCAGCGAAGCGCAGCGGTGCAGCCGATCGGGGAGGGACATCAGCTGGTTCATGGACACGTCCAGGGTCTCCAGGTCCTGCAGATCCCCGATCTCTGAAGGTGTGATACGATAAACAAACAAACAAACAAACAAACAAACAAACAAACAAACAAACAAGATCTCTACCATTTAAAAAAAGTAATCAACAACATATCGTAGAATAATGTAACAAAATGAAAGTGAATTATTTTGAACTTCACACATTTGGTTGACTAATTCTATTGTTATTTTAAATGCTGACCAACATCAGCATTGTTTTTTTTTTTATGTCATCTAAAATAAGAAATAATAAAATAAGTTAGCCAGGCTGTTGGTGTGATTGTACCGGAGATCTTTCGTTATCAGACGGAGCTTTAAATTCAATGAAACTTGACAAAAACAAATAAGAGAATTCAAAAGATCTTCAGCTGGCCAACAGATCTCTGACTCCGAGTGCGTGTTCAGATACCAGTACGGACAGACTCAGTTCTCATTGTAGACGACTGAAATGTCACCAATGTTTCTCAATTATTTACAAAATGTACCGAGGATGAAAACTCACGATCATAACATACCATTAAAACATCAAGTTGATCAATAATTGTTTTTGTTAATCCTCCAGGATAAAATGAAAAGGAAAACATAATCTGGACACACATTTGCATTAGAGACACAATGTCCATATTCTCAGTGTGCCGATGAGGACAGTGAGGCCGTGATCCGGTTCAGTTTGGTCGAGAAGCTCTGTTGCCCTCTGCTGGCAGATTAAAGACTTACAACTCCATTTAGACTGGTTTTCTCACAAGAACAAAACTTGACAATTACCCAATGAATAGGCCTGATATAACCGTGTACCACACAGGGGGAAATGTCACAAGTAAAATGTAAAATATATCTGTGGCGTGGATCTTTTTCTTGACCAAACCAAATTTTTGGTCTGACATGTTTTCAGAATTAAGAGAGTAAACCTGACCTCGCACTCAAAGAAGGCCGTGAGGAACACATGCGTTTCACCTGGAGGAAGGCATTTCAGGTGATTGTTGGACAGTCTAAGGTGCCGTAGAGACCTCAGCCGGCCGATCTCTGGACAGAGGAACTGGAGGGCGTTATTGCTCAGGTCCAATGACTGCAGTCTGGCCAGGTTTCCAATAGCTGGGGACCAAAACCACAGTTGCCCTCATTATGGAGAAAAGACAAACGTAACCAGCACAGATGAATAAAGGCTTTGCAGTCATTAAACAACCATAAGGCTGACTTCGTCTCCGGATTTCTGCATTTGGTTTTATTGAAGGTCTTACTAATGAACCATTTCATATCATGTTATGTCATATCAGCATCAGGAAATTAATGTGTGTTTTAAATGATTTAAAACAGCCTCAGCATCTCCTCTTTATTGTTATTGTGGGTTTGCCGTTTCATTCAATCTTTTTCTCAAACTTTGAACATTGCAGCAGTCCCTTATTTAATATTGTTGAACATTCATGCACCGAATGTTTGATAACGATGTCTTTGGCCACAAGGACTTTTATCAAAGCCGGGAATTTCAAATGATGTTTTGCGTGAAAGCAAAGGAATCAGTGTAGATGCAAATTAATATGTCATAACAGAGGACTTACCTTCAGGAATAAGTACTATGTTGTTGGAGTGCAAATACCTTAAATGAAAAACAAATATGAATAAATTACAATTTTAATAGATCAAACTATTTGATATATCAGATAATGTTCCAAACAGTATGAGGCCTTTTGTTTTCATGTCAATGAAGTTCTGGAGTCAACTTTTGGCCATACATATAGTCCGTGAGAGTTATAATTAAGGAAAGCATCAGACATTCATTCATTCTGCCCAAATTACAAAGATTACAATACATGTTCTCAGTTCCCCAGCCACCTGTCCTATTATACCAGCCAGTATTATGTCACGGGACGTGTGGTTTCAGGCAACTCTTTTCTGTCAAAAAAACAAGGTTTTGTGATTATTTGTCCAAAAAGAAAAACACAGCATCGCTGAATACTCACAGTTCAATCAAATTTGGGAGCTTCTGAGCCAGATTGTCAGGCTGATGAGGGAGAGAGAGCAGAAATAATCAGAAAACCTCACAGGAAACTTTAACTAATGCAGCTTCTAAACATTTGTAAAAAAAGAAAACGTTCTTGAGTCATGCAAAACAAGCATATGCAGAGGAGTACCAGCGACGTGAGGGAGTTTCTCTTCATGTACAGTCTCTCCAGAAACTGCAGGCCTTCATCCTTCAGCAGCTCTACTGGGAAATTGTTCAGGTTCTTGTAGTTCAGGAACAGGTTTTTGTGGCGCTCCTGCTTGGCCACGAAAATAGCTTCATGGAGTTCAGTTGCCATTTTCTGATAAAACCTCTCCTCTCCCCCCAGGTGGAGGAGACTTGGCAGAGCCTCCTTGCTCTATGGCATCACTGTCTGCTGAAGGAAGGGCAGAGGAAGAGGCATCAAGAGACAGACAGCAGCGTTTGGGGCTTCGACCAAAACCCAGGATAATACAGCATGCAACGGGACTATTAAGACCAAACGTGTGCAGCTCGGTGCAGAGGCACACATACAGCGGAGGGATATCAGTGTCGAGCAGAGCCAGAAATTAACCCATATTTCGGATTCTGACTTACTGTGTTGCTGTATGAGGCGACTGCTGCTTAACAGGCCACACAAATCACCGCCAGTCACACCGAATTAAAGTTTTCCGGAGTTTCTTTTTACACCGACAGTGCAGGAGAAGCTGCTGACTGCAAATAAAAGAGCCAATTCAGGCTGTAGCCGCTAGCTCGCGTTGTGTTGACGCAGGCGAGCCTTCAGTGAGCCCGTCGGTGTTTATATTAGCATGCTAGCTAAGTAGCTGCTATTAGAACATAGGGTTAGTTACCTGTTGATATCAATACGCCGCACAGAGAGCCGTTATTTACCTTAATTGTGTGGGGCCATTTTATCCCCTACTGTATTGTTTCCACATATGCACATGACACCGGCCCAATGCTGACTGTTTGTGAGCAGACGCTAAAGCAGAGGAACCGTCGGGTCGTAAACAACGCGAAACGTCAGGTCAAAGGTCACGTTCTTCTTCTTCTTTCCTTGCAGACAGTCTCGCTGCTGCCGCCTGCTGTTTCATCGTTGAACTGCATCGTCAATGACACATCCCTCACGAAGTGGTGTAAAGTACATTTACTCAAGTAGTGAAGTGCTGGAGGTAACATTGGTGGTACTTTAACTTTACTACTTTATGCTTGAGATTACATTTCAGAGGTAAATGATTCGACATGTCCCCACTACATTTACTTGACAGATATAGTTGCGGGTTCCTTTGCAGACTGAGATTAAGATTTAAATAAATTATGTGGTCATTATTTTTTATAAAAGGGGACGTTTTGTTAAAGATCAAAACACCGAACAGTAAAAAAAAAAAAAAAAAAAAGCAGTTAAAATGACTTCAACCAATACTTATACAATGCTTATGTGTTAATGCATCAGTGATCATTCTCTAAGAATATAACACACTAAAAGGGAGCATAGAGTACTTTTTCTTTTGATACTTTAAAAACATTTCCTAATAATACTTATTTGCCTATGCTATATTTTGTCAACATAGTTATCACTTTCTTGATCTGCAGAGCAGTAATCATAACTGCACACATTGTGTGAAGGGCTTTTATGTTTTGATAATCCAGAGGTCCCACCTTATCTCTTCAGTAGCCAGGACCAGTTCTTACGCCCCCAACTAAAAGGGCCCCAAACAGTTAGATTTATTATGATGTTTAAATATGAAAAATAATGAATTATGTTACTATTCTAACTCATTAAACACTGAAATATAATCTTTAAAAAAGGCCCCAAAGCACCTAAAAACTCATCTCTTTACCTCTTACCTCTCACTGTGTACCTCGACTTCAGAGGAAAACATTAAAGTTCTACCTGCTGGTTTTGTTGCAGTTCCGACTTGACACACAAAAAAATAAAAAACGGCGAAACATGATGCATTATTATTATTCATTTAACTATCCAGCATCATTGAACTAAACGCTCCTGGACCTTGATGTTAACCATAATCCTTCACAGGAGCGTTTCCTCAAACCAGAATTTGTAGGTTCGAGGATCTCTCTCCCCCCAACAAACAATACACACTTTCCAACAAAGACCAGCAGTGAAACAGTTTGCATACATTTTTATTCATCTTAAATCTCGTGTAGAAAAAAAAAAAAAAAAAGAATCAGAGAAACAGTCTCCTTTTCTTCAGCCAATCATTTCCCCCAGTACTCAGAATATATTGATGACAGGAAAAAAAATAATCTTATAACAGCATGTACAAAAGAAAACCACAAATGAAACTTCAATCTAAACAGATCATTTCAATAGAAAAACTCAGGAGCTGGAAGGCTATGAATAACTTACGCACATCAACATCTCGGTAACAAATTGGCCATCAATGTAACAAAACAAGAAAAGGGGGGGGGGGAACAAATTTATTTGATTTCATGTCCAGTGGTAAAAAAAAAAGAAGAAGAAATCAGACCACAGACACTGAAATACCCATCCTGATCTCATATCAGTAGCAACATGGCCCCGACCGGTCTGCTGTGGTCGGACCGGGTGAACAGGACCCAGAATCACTACCCGCCTGGTGTACTGGGAGGGAGAGGGATGCTGCTTTTACTGGGATTACGATCTCCATGGCAACAGGTCGAGGCACAAGGAGCCGTGCCAAAAGTCCCGAAAATTTGCATCAGAAACATGAAGAGGAAGCGATACACAAAGCGTCTTTAACTCCACTCGTTAATAAGAACATAAACAGCTTCCGATTGGACATTTAAAATAATAATAATAATAATAATAATAATAATAATAAAGCCCTGTTGCAGATTGTTGTGTTGAACGATAACCAGTGTGAACTGTCCCCAACCAGACACACGGATCACAACAGAATCCCGTCATAAGAGTGAAGATGAAATTGTCACACTGAAAACATGGAGGAAGAGTTTTGCACGTGCCTCCCATTTCCTTCTCTGATGTGTCAGAAAGGAGATATAGAGGAATGTTTTCAATAAACATTCCTCTGGTAGTAACTCGATCACTTTACCCTTCTAGTGATCAGAGGGGACTCGCATGTGGATTTTAAAGAGACCCTTTCCGTTCCCAGCTGCCTCCCTCTGTGTGTGCCTCTCGTACATTAACAGTAATTACGTCAGAGTCACGGGGCTCAGCTCTTTTTATTTGGAAAACGCAAAAACAAAACAGAGTCCAGCAAAGCTCAACCCTGTGACTAAAAGGTTTTTCCCCCAGAATAATAAAAAAAAAAACTCTTCTAAACATCCGGAGGGAAAGAATGACTTTTTCCTGATCCAATAAATAGTTTTCATTATGTGAATTATATAATAATGTTCTTTTAATTAAGCGACGGACGGAATATGTTTTTCTCCTCTATTAGAAGAGTCTTTGTGGATTCTGGAAATGCCTTCAGAGCAGCATCAAGTGTTATTAAATGACCAAGTGGTCACACTGTATTCATTTTTAGAAGAAAAACAAAACAACAAAAACATAACGATGCAGAGCGACGTGAGGCACAAACTGGGGCCGAGTACGCTCCAGTTTGTGGTTTGAGTTTGAGCATGTTAACAGCACTGCGCTCGTCATTACAGACCACAGATGAGAGGTTTGGGTTTTCTGAAAATTTAAATAGATTGGAGGAGAAAAAAAGAAAAAGAAAAGTGAGGTAGATGGATGGTTGAAGGAATAAACAAAACCTCCCCCCCCCCCGAAATAGCAAAAAAAAAAAAAAAAAAAAATTAGAAGGAAAAATGTGTACAGTGATTTACATTTAACAAAACAAAAACATCTGGGCTGGGAATCCAAACGGTCTGAGGTTGTCCCGTGACAACCATGTTCGAGTGTGACGTGATTCTTCAGTCGACCTCGATGAAGCGGTTCGTTCTCTGATCGGGTCAAACGCGTCTTGGCTGGATCGAGATTCAGCATTTTTTTTTAAAGAGAGAACATGTTCAGGAGAAGAGAAGAAGAGAAGAAGAGCCTCGTGAGCATTTGTTGCCGTTGCAGAGTCGTCCTCAAATGTGAAATCTTATTTTTCACCAAAAAAAATAAAAAATGTCAGGGCTGTGAGATACGCCCACTTATTGTTTACAAACACGTGTTAATAACGTGACAAATGAAAAAGGAGATAAATAGTGTGGATAACTCCAGCAGCGAACAGAAAACCACCCTTGATTAAAGAGAGAGCTTGATGAGCAGGAAGTGAAAATGTCCGACGGACGGGTTTTATGAGCGCGGCTAAGGAAAATGAGATTTGTTAAGGCTACATTGAATAAATTCTATTTTGCAGTAATTTGTACTGAACTCGTTTTTTTCTTATTTTTTTTTTTACAAAAGCACAAACATTTGGAGCCCTGAAACTGACAAAATGTGGTAAACGCATGATAAAATGTTACTGTCCACAACAATAAATAATATTGTTAGTTAAATAATCGAAATGGAGTGAAAACAAAAATTAAGCTTTTTCCCCTCCAATGAGTTCTTCTATTTATCTAAAGTCTTTTGTCTTTATAAACCAACTGATTGGAGGTAAAATAAAAATAAAAAAAGCATAAAGCACCTCCATCCTAATTAACTAACAATATTATTCATCAGTGTATTCAGTTATATTTTTTTCTGTGAGAGTTTGTCGGAGTTGGGGCTCCGTACAGTTAATGCAAGGACCAACCGAAACCGGAAAAAAAAACTACGAAACGCTGCTCATTGACTAGTGATCAAGGATCATGAAGTAACAGAGTGAGCGGGACAGAGAAACAGGTTCTCACACACTCACACACACTCTCTCACACACACACACACACACACACACACACACACACACACACACACACACACACACACACACACCTCTGGGTATGACAGCAGTAAAAAAAAAAAAAAAAAAAAGAAGAAAAAAGGAAAGTAGAAAAGGATTTTACTTTTCTCCTTGACCTGAGATTTAGTTGGGACTCAGAAGTGATGCCCGACCTCTGACCTCTGGCGTGTTGAAGCGGAGACCCCCAGAGGACACGAGGCCCTCGATCATCAGTTACCATCGCTGTCCTCCCGGTCGAGTGGGAGGGAGAAGTCACACAAGGCAAACTGTCGAACCGTTACGCGAACACAAGACACGAAAACCAGCTCGGATACACTTTTACACAATTACAAGCATTTAAAAAAGAAAAAAGAAAAAAGGGACTGTAGTGGAAACGTTCGTAGAGCCAACCTGAAGGAGATTTTTCTTTCTCTTTTTATATTTATATTTATATATATATATATATATATATATATATATATATATATATATATATATATTTCAACTATATTACAACCACAAAGAGAAATAAGGAATAGCAGCTTCTTCTTTTTTTTGTACACGACGAATGTCTCCAACCGTAGAAAAGTTAGAAAAGTGACACAAACAACTGGTGCGTACATAAATGCTCTGCCCGTGGAGAGATGTCAGAAATGTTGGAGACTAATGACAAGTCTAAAAAAATACCTGTTTGTATACAACGGTTTGTATGAACTCGGAGCAAACCCCGATGGAGAGACGCCGTAGACCTGGAGTTCATATTTGACTTCCTCTCTCTCCCTCTCTTTCTTCTTTATCGATTGAATTTGGCGTTGCTTTTTTTTTTTACCGTGACGGAACGCCACTTTGTGAGAGGACTCAATTTCAGATCAATTTGATTGCAGAGTCGAGTAGTTGTAGCGAGCAAAAACAGCAATAAAGGAGTTAATGTCGGACTGTAGAGGGAAGTTAATATCGTTTGAGAAAAACGTGGTAGAAGATCAAAGTGCTTTGTTTGTTTTTTTTCAATCCGGAGAGTTACGGGGCAAGAAGAGAGAATTTTGTACAATTTTGGCAACAAATTTGGCAGATTCAACCTTTTTCTCCCCTTCAGCAGATTGGCTGTTGAATCCGGTCATTACGCCGACGCCCAGCCTGCAGAGCAACGAGACCACTGACCTCTGACCTCTGACAAGTGCGTCTTCATTAGATATGCTTAACATTTCGACCATGATGCCCCGCTCAACAGCGACCACAACGCCGGTCGTTTATAAAGGCCTACACGTCCTGTTTTTCATGGTTGAACATGTAAAACATGTAAAAAGAAAAAAGAGAAAAGAAAACAAACAACAATTTATAAAATAAGTTCAGTCGGAAAGAGAGGGAGATATTCCACCCTCCCCTCCCCAAATCAGGTTTCTTTTTTTTCTATTTTTTTTAAACTTTCTTTTTTTTGTTGGTCTGTCCCACTCAGCATTAACGGCAGTGTCGCGTCTGACTGCCAGCTGGTAGAAACCAAAACTAGAACAATATGAAACAGATGTGTGGAGGTACAGCAGAACATGCACTTAGTGACAGTTTTCTCCTTCCTGCGAGTCTTTGCTCGTCACCGAGTAGCCACACCCAGCTAGCGGACATGGTTTTGCTGTATGTGATTTAAAAAAAGAAAAAGAGAGAGAGCGAGAGAGCGAGAGAGAGAGAGAGATCCCATCCGCTGAGACATCGGGGTCCTGGCAGGGGTTGCAGCCCGGCTGGTGTCTCTGTCCAATCAGCAGGCAGAGGACTGCGGGAGCGGCATGGCGCGTTCGTTTTTGCGCCCACCATTCATGTGGGCATACGGCGGAAGTTCGTCCAGTGACGGCCGCGCCGCCCCCGCTGCGAGTCCCGCCCCAGCTGCGAGCCCCGCCCCCGCTGCGAGCCCCGCCCCCACCCCCGCCGCCAGCCCGTTGGCTGCCTGCTGGCCGGCGGGCTGCTTGTCCATGGCGGCGCTCGACGTGCAGGGAGAGGAAGGGGAGCTTGGGGCTAACGACGGGGCGGGCGGAGCCTCTGAGATCGGGGAGGGCGGGGTCTGTTGGGGGTTGACTGGGGTTTGCTGCGTCTGCTGCGTGGAGGATGCGGGGTCCAGAGGAATGTTGTCCACGCTGTCCGTCTTGTCCACGTGGTGCTGAGCAGCGTCGGGCGGCTTGTTGTCGGCGCTGTAGAAGAAACTTGCCTCTTGGAAAGACGGGTCCAGCTCGTCCTTCAGGCTGCTGATGATCTCCACGAAGGCCGGACGCATCTTGGGATTGTACTGCCAACACATTCTCATCAGCTCGAACCTAAACACACAAACACACAACACATACACGTTAGCCCAGCCTGCATCAACACATCCTCCTGGAGTGAGGACTCTATCCAGAGGAACTGTGCCGTCCTACCAACAAGCCAATATTTACTTTTGCCAAATGTTTGCTTTCTGTTGCTAAAACGGCCGTATCATTTTTGGGGGATCTATTAGCAGAAATGGAACATCATTTTCATAACTAGCTTATAATGAGCGGGTTAGAGGGTCTATCTGCGGCTCATCTTAGCGCAGTCTTGGGAAGGGAGGAGTTACTGTCCCTTTAAACCAGGGGTCACTAATAAGCGGACTGCCGTTGCATCTGGACATATAACCGATAGATAATTGAGAATTATAAAAATTTTGACGGCGCACTTCCATTTTAACCGGCGCAGCTTTTTTAGCCTTTACGGCACTTGTTCAGCGGCCCAGGAAACACACCGACCAATTACATGCTTTGTAAATCACATCACGTGATGATACTCAGCCAATCAAATATATGTATTCCGATAAGTATCGCGGCTTGAGTGCGATATAAACCGACGGGAGAGAAAGGACGAGAGGTCAAACAGTCGGAATAGTATGTGAGTCATTTCACATGCCGGTCTCCAAAAAGAGAAAAGTGGACAGTTTAACCAGAGCCTTAAAAAAAGAATGGACAGACTCGTATTTGTTAATTCATCCCACGGGGCAGTTCAAAACCAGCGTGTCTCATTTGTTAAGAGACCGTGTCGATTGTTAAAAGCGGTAATGTGAAGCGCCACCACGAGACAGAGCACAACTCTTTTGAGCGAACGTACATATACTCAAATCGTTTCTTTTTCTGTGACTTCATTTCGGATTTAAGAGCCTGATATGATCAGAATCCTAACATTAATTCACTGTTTAACAATGATGTAAACAGAGAGGAGAATAGAGCTGAAACAAGTGGTTTCAATAACCACAAATAAAGTCCCTGCACAGACATTTTCTCTTATTAGAAGATGAGAAGAATATCGTGGCTTTTTTGGGTGACATCACTTCACACCTGAATGAACTGAATTTAAAGCTGCAGGGAAAAGATGATTCAGTTAAATACATTTTTCTTAAATTAAGTAATTTATTTTAAGATAAAATAAATTAAAAAGCTTTCTGTAATGTTTTTTTTATCCATTATTAGATTATGTATTATCTATAATTCATCCAGTTAAATTTGAAAACTGATGATACATATTGTTGAGATATTTATCCATTGAACTTTCTATATTTGATATGACAGTCAGTTGTTGAGTACATACAAACGTTAACCGTTGGCTTCTTCAATAATTATGGGACTATATCATAGCACAAGTTATACATTGCTGTGATGTTCTGGATGTATGAGGACATTCTCTCCAACTGGACCTTGTTGAACATTAATTGAATACCGCTGCTTTAAACCAAATGCTGTTTTAACCCGTCTGCTGTGACAAATCATCCGTCATGATGAGTTTGACTTTCAATGCACTTGTATAATGATGTGTACCGACTAGCTAAATGATTCTCGGTTGTGCTGTAGCGTTACGGTTAAAAGCTAGCTCTTATTGTCGGAGTACAGCGACGGGAAGATTAGAGAAACAGCTTGAATTTTCGGGGAAACGCGATTTGTTCCTTTTTTCGCTGCGAGTTAGATGAGCAGTTGGATACCACTCACATGTTTGTCCGCTAACGGGGTAGCTACCACGAGCAGCCGGTTAGCTTAGCTTAGCACAAAGACAAAAGTTAGCCCAGCTTTGCCCAGAGGACCAGGCAAACATTTTTACAATTCAGTTTTTGTACAGATTAAACAAACAAGATATTACATGTTATTTAGTGATCTTCAGAGGCGCTGATATGTAGATTACCTTTGGACAGAGCCGGACTCGCTGTTTCCATTCTTTGTTCTGAGCTAAGCTAACCGGCTATTAGCTGTGGTTGCATCACACAAACATGAGTCGTGTCAATCTCCTCATCCAACTCTTGTCATAAAAAGAAAAATAAGCATATTTCCCAAAATGTCAAACTATTTCTTTAAGGCTGAATAAATTGCTTACAATGAACACTGTCGACACTAGTAGATTTGAGATGACAGACACGTCAAAATATAATGCCATGCTACAAATTATGCCATGACATCGTAATGTACAATAGCACACTGTAATTATCATGCATTTTTTGTATCTACGTTTAAGAATAAGTTTATGAACGTATTGTGTTAAAATGGTTGCCGTTAGAGAACTCTCTCGTTAGTAGAAATTTTGCTTTCAGCACCGTCATTATTCTCACAGCACACCCTGTGCCTTCACATTTGTTCTCCTCATGCCTCCGCCATCTGACACTTCCTCAGTGTTTTGCGGTTGGTGGCCAAATTTGTCTGCCATGCTCACAACTCTTTTGATGTGGATTTACACTTGGGCTGTTCCACATTAGGAACAAACGCATCGCAGGGGAACGCACAGTTGGCTGTGAATGCAATCAGTGCCGCGGCGCGAAAAGCCCAGTTCTGTCGGCGGTCTGGGGGGTGGAGGTGGGGGGGGGCAGCCGTGCTGCTTCCCACGTTTGTGCGAAAAGAGAGCGGTCCCGTCACGCATGGTTCAAATAGCAGGGTGGAGGGAAAACACGGCAGGTGGGGGAGACTTCGGCTCGTGGGGGGAAATGCGTGCGAGTCTTACAGCATGTCGGGACAGCTCTGTGGTTTCTCCAGCAGCCCTCCCTCCATGACGAAGCGGAGCACCTGCTCATTGGACAGACCCTGGTAGGGCTGTTCTGAAAGGGTGGCGATTTCCCACAGTACCACACCGAATGACCTGCACAGAGGGAGGGAGGTGGAGGGGGAGGGGGAGGGGGAGGGAGTTACATCAGTGCCTCTTCCATAATCAGTCATACTTCGGTAGGAGTAAACACAGAAAATGAAGCCACCATGTGTTGTTTGTTTCCGTTTGTGCGCGCCTGCTTACCAGACATCCGAGGTGGTGGTGAAGACCCCATCCTTCAGAGACTCAGGTGACATCCAGCGGACAGGGAGCAATCCCTTGCCACCTTTGCGGTAGTAATCCGTCTCGTAGATGTCTCTGGTCATGCCAAAGTCTACACACACACACACACACACACACACACACACACACACACACACACACACACACACACACACACACACACACACACAAAAGACGTGAAGCATTGACGATGTCTATAAAAAATAAATTTGCAACAGTAACTACAGTAAACTGTTCCAGCTGGTTCTTGTACTTGTGTTATGTGTGTCCATATTCCACAGGGGGGCGCTCTATACTGAGATTATAGGCCTTGACATTTTACTATGGTAACCACAATCCCCTTAGAGAGCCCTCAAGACCGCTATTGCAGACTTTTAAAATTCCTAGCAATCATTGTAACCATAATGGTCTTGACGACGGCCTGGACCTTTTCACACGAGTTAGATCACATTCTCTGATAGGAAACAAATCTGGAAACGAGAGGTTTACTTGCATCACATTTCCACTGGAGAGGTCAGCTCTGGCTCTGCGGATGAAAACATGTTGACAGCACTACACTGCCGCCCCTAGAGGGTTCCCTTTACTGGTATTAAAGCTACCCTGATGATTTGGTTTTCTGGCAACTTGAGAGTTCAGACGTTTCCAGCATGCTCCCAACTCGCTCCCACCTCTGCGCCACGGCAGACATTGACCTCTGACCTCCTCACGGTTCTTTACCTCCTATCTTAACGGTGAAGTCCTCGGCCACCATGCAGTTCCTGGCTGCCAGGTCTCTGTGGACAAACTTGTTGGCGTTGAGGTAAGCCATGCCGTCAGCGATCTGCCCGGCCATCTGAAGCATCTTCTTCAGGGGAGGCAGACACAGGCTGGACCACTGTTGCTGCAACCAGACAGACAGACAGACAGACAGACAGACAGGAGAGAGTAAGTTCTCAGAGGAAGGACAAGGTCCTGCAGCTGAGCCACAGCTCATCAGTTCCCTGAGAATGTGTACAGTGCACATTCCACATAACTAATAAATGTCATATCGTTTGCATGATTTAGCAGATTTAATCACATGACCAGCTCACAGCAAAATGTTTGCTGAAATACTTTATTTTTAGGTTATAATGTTTTTGAGGATTCCTATTTTATTTTGTCGGGTATCATATTTTGGTATTCAACCCATTATTGTGAAAATCTATATTGTGTTAATTGCACCAAAGAATCCTACTGGAAGAGTGGTTGTTTCTATCTGAAAATAAATGGATTTATCAGGTCAAGATCCGGCTCACTGTTACACACATTATTGCTAAGACGACAGCTGGCTATTGGGATTAAAGTCACCTTTGAAGAACTGAAAAATCCAAGTCATCAGCAATCCAACTCAGGCTATGTACACACTACTAAATGTTTTCGTTTTAAAAACACATACATTCTGCTACGTTTATGCCAAGCGTCCACACTACTACGGTGTTTTAGAACGCCTACAACCAACAGGAACGGTGATCTTCAAAAACGGTGACTTAAGAGACCCACGTTCGCTTCTTCATTGGGTCTCATCAGTCACGACTGATTTGTCACGCGATCCCTTTCCGGGATAAACTAAACAAACAACATCTGCCCGACTACCAGGGGCTAATATCAACACATAACAAATTACAAGCGTTGCTGACCTTGTCATCTATGCTGGCAGCTGCATTTTATAACGCTACTACTGCTATTATTTAGAGCGTTTTGTGACGCCATCAGCCCCGCATGGAGCGCCGGTTTTGGTAACATGATATGGGTTTTCAGGCGTGGTTTTTTTGGGGTCGGAGATTATTTGTGAAGCGGCGCTAAAGCGCTTGTCTAGACGGAGATTGTTTTAAAAATGCCATTTTGTTTTTTTTTTTGTCCCTAGTGGGAAGAAGCCAATGAAGGTTAGAAGTCAGTCAGTACCTCTTTCGGTCGGAGGGAGCGCAGGTAACTCTTCAGGTCCCCTCGCGTCATCAGCTCCATGATGACCAGGGTGGGTTGGCCCTGAGAAACCACTCCCAGGAGACGAACCTGCACCAAGAAACAGCGTCACGTCACGAGAACTGAATGACACCGTCGTCGTCGCCTCGTCATGCACGAACGTCCGTTTGTGAGTGCGTACGTACCACGTGGTGACAGTTGAACTCCTTCATGACCGAGGCTTCATTGAGAAACTCTATCCTCTCCCTCATGCTGGCCGACTCGTTGACGGTCTTAATGGCGACGTGAGTCTCCGGTTCGTCCTTGACCACGCCCTTCGCCAGGCCCTCGTACACCATGCCGAAGGACCCCTGGCCGAGCTCGCGGCTCAGGGCGATCTTCTCCCGGGCCACCTCCCACTCGTCTGGTACATACACTGCACGGGGAGAAAACACGCGTTCATAAAAAAAAGACGGCGCCGAACAATAAAAGTGCGCGCTACAGTTCTCACATCCACTCCGCACTCACTTTCCGCGGCGCTGAAGTACTCGGGGTTGACCGAGGCGTACAGGACTCCATTTCCAAGCCGGTCACTGCTCCTGACAGGAAACGAAAACAGACCCGTTTACAGATGCACAAACACACGCCTTTCTCCCAAACATTGATTTAAGATTTAAAAAAAAAAAAAAAAAGAAGCAGAGAAAGAGCTATTTTAGCATGGCGGTTGTTCCTTATATCACAACATTGTCTCCCAGCATTTGAATCACATATATGTACATGATTTATTCATCAACCCTCCTGTTATGTTGCGGGTCAAATTGACCCGTTTCAAAGTTTGAAAATCTAGAAAAAATATTTTTAAGTACTTTTTCTGCTTGCCTTTCAGGATTCATATCGTGTATATGCAACCCCCCCTGCAGGTTTATATTACAGAGATGATGTTCGGGTCAATTTGACCCGGCAATGAAAGTGGAGGCTATAAGGGGTCAGAAGTGTCAAGTTTAGACCATTTCTTACTCTCTCTCTCTCACACTCACACTCACACACACACACACACACACACACACACACACACACACACACACACACACACACACACACACACACACACACACACACACACACACACACACACACTACCCCACCTGTGCGAGAAATACAGATACTATTTTGACGGGAACCTTATATTTTCCCGCGGGAAAACCCCGCCCACACTTAGCAGGGGAGGGGTGAAACATACAAAAGGGTTGCTTGGGAGTCCTACCAACATTACACTCTGCAGATACATACAACACAGCAGCTTACTGTAGGACAACATGAGCAACAGAAACAAAAGGACGACAGCCCTGGTGGCTCTGCAGCTCTTCCTTGATCATGACAGTGAAATGGAGGAGGATGTGTCTAAAGATGAAGACCATCTTGAGGTCAATTCAGATTATAATGGTACTGATTATGAACCATCAGATGAGGAAAGTGATATTCGTGTTCCTCCAAGCGAGACATTCGTGTCGAAAAATTGTGAAATACAGTGGTCATCCTCACCCAATACACATCAGCCAAGACTGTCTGCTGAAAATATTATAAACGGTGCCAGGCCCCACCAGGATGGCAGTGACTCGTGTCACAGACATCAAGTCAGCTTTTGAGCTGGTCATTCCAAACTCAATACAGAAAGTCATTCTAGAAATGACGTCTAAGGGAGAAGTGGAAGGAGCTGGATGAAACGCAGTTACATGCATATGTGGATCTCCTTATACTTGCTGGGGTCTATAAAGAAAGAAAGAAAGAATGTTGTGCTCATGAACACTCTCTATAGAAATGCTGAAATCAGCACCAGAGAGGACGGGAAACCATGATTCTAGATTACAATGCCACAAAAAAGGGGGTGGACAATTTGGACCAAGTAACGGGGTCCTACAGCACCAAGAGAATGACTGCACGCTGGCCTTTGTTGTGTTTTTTTACGCTATAAATAAACATAAATAAAGTTTACTTTCAATACAAATCCTTATGACTCATTTGGCTTGATTTTGGGGGAGCGGGTCAATATGACCCTGAACAGCAGAGGTGTCTCATCTCTATTTATCTACTTCACACCATGAAAAAAAGAAAGTTTCAAAATACAAAATATGGTACACTAATGCAATTTATATCTAGGTTTTTCCAATGTACCTAAAAAATAGTTTGAACATGTATTTTTCATGAAAACAAGTGAGTTATCCTTATTGAACTATGATCTATGGAGGGGGGAATAACTGTATTCCACTAAATACTGATTGAATTGTTAGTAATGGGGTTGGTGATGAGGTACAAACTATAATTATCAGGATTTTTTGGTTTCTGACAACTTTTGGATGATTAAACATGCACCGGGTCACATTGACCCGGGAACATCATTGCTGTACCTGAGAAACAAACATAACGTTTTTTTTTAACACAAACACTTCCTAAACACTATCTAATAGAGGGCACCAATCATTTGCCACTTAAGACTTCTTGTGTGTTGGTTTGAGTGGTTTGTGATTGAATATGGATCACATTGTGACCACATCAACCATTAGCAACTGGTTGAAACATTAAGTCTCGGGGAGAAAAAGAAGAAAAACTGTTTCCTCGTTTTCTCTGAAGGTGAACTATTGGTACGGCTATGTTTCTCATTTCATGTCATGATCATTCTGTTGCATTCATGACTACAGTATACAGAAACACAAAACACACACCTTTTCCTGCTGAGCACCACCAGCATTGGGACCAAAAGGCAGACGAGGATGATGATGACGATAGGAACGAAGATCATGGCGTAGAACACGTTTTCGTATCCTGTTGGGTCAAACACTTTGATTACATCAACGGTTGCAGTCCTCAGTCATCATTTCTGAGCTGCTTTTTTCAAAACAGATACGAATGAAGCGACGCAGTGGCATGACCGTGTGTGTGTGTGTCTTACGTTCAGCCACATAGAGATCCAGAGCGTGTGTCCACGAGCCATTGCCAGCCAGTGACGTGGCTCTCACTCTGACCGAGTAGTTTCCTGGACTGAGGTTGGACAGCCGAACGCCCCGCTGGGCCTGATACATCTGACCAGAGACGCATTCGTGCTTCTCAGTCTGACACACACACGCACACGCACACACACACACGAACAAAAAAAAGAATGTTTACTGTGGACTGAATTTTACAAATGCAAATGAGAATGTTTTTTTTAATCTTTACTGTGCAAATAATAGGGTAGGGTTTGCTACATCTGGCCTGGACTAATTGTTGCCACTTAACAAATTGCGGTTCGTTTTTTTTCTGGTTGTGTTTGTGACGTCACTCCTGCTTACTGGGTTCATCTATTCTGTGTGAAATGACTTGGTTCATAACCAAAGATGTTTATTTAAAATGAACACGTACCATACCTACATTATATTTTGTGTTTTCAGATCTACTTTGCACTACTAATGTTGCAACCGTTAATAAGCGCAACACTTGACACTATAATGTACTCAGTAATACTTTATAGTGATTATGACCTTTTTTATTACGTGAAAAAATAAATCTAGATTCTTACAACCTACAAAGGAGGGGGGAAACAGACTAGCTTAGTCTATGAAGCAAAGTAAGGAATGCTATGCTTAAAAGGGGATATTGACTTTCCTCCAACTAGTTGACTATTTCCCCCTGACGGGCACAGCGCTAATAAATAAACTCTAAAGAATTCTGGGTAAACATCAGACTTTTTCAACCATTTTCTGGATGCCTAGTTTTTTGCCAAAAGCAGCATGTCCACAGATGTCGTCTTACCTCAGCAACCAGTTTAAACTTGATCTCATACATGAGGATGAGTCCGTTGGGGTGAGGAGGCTCGAGCCAGCGCAGAAACACCCAGTCCTCGTGGCCGTCCCAGGTCACTGGGCCGGGTATGTCGTCGGCCTTTTCTGGAGAGCCGCAGGGGAGAACAGGTTACCGTCTCTTCAGTGGCTAGTAAATCCTAACATTCGCCAGCTACGCTTTAGTGTTCCGGCAGAAACACTACAGTGGTAGTCATGATATATGCAAACAACATTGTTCCTCCTCTAACCTGCGGGCCTGGTCCTGGAGTAGACGAACTCCGCGGCGCTGCAGCGCTGGACCTGCCGATTGCAGGCGTGGATGTCGATGCGATACACCGTGAACGGCTGCAGGCCGGAGATCTGCAGCTCGCGCTCCGTCACCGCCTGCTCCACGAACTCGAACTCCCTGTCGGCCGGCTCCAAGTCCGCCGCGGCGCTGCTGTTGCCCGCGGCTTGGGGAGGCGGTACGGTGCTGATGTTGGTGTGCAGCCGGTTGCGGCGGGGGTGAGTGGCGTTGGCTATGCCGAAGAGATCTCGGCGGCGACGATCCGGCGGCCTGGAGGCGAGAGGAAGAGCACGGTAGAGCGGAGATCTGAGACGAAACATCTACAGTCTACAAATCTGTTGAGGGACAGCTTTGAAAAAAAATGGGAAAGGTCAAATAACAATTCAACAAAGAGAGTTCCAGTTCTCCATGTGTGCCAGGTTTTGTTTCATCTTGTGCCATTTCATCTTTAACTACATTTCTCTTTTTAGGGCAAACAAGCAGCGTTGTCCTCCTGCTAACTGTTTCAGACGGTCCCACCACATGTGGGAACGTCTCTGGTATGTAACGGTCACAGGAGCACAGTTCCAAGACACAGTCCAGTTAACAAGGTGACATGCGTGTTGGTTCACAAACTGTCCGGGTCTGAGGGCAGCTGGAAGTAAAGATGCAGGAAATGTGAAACCTTCCCACCTGTTGTCTATCTTCAAAAGAAAATATATCCATCCCTTTTCTTTTTTTCTGTGTCTGCCAAACATACTGCGAACTAATTAACATCAACTGGACCGAGCTCTGCAAATGTGTGTGTGTGTATGTGTGTAGAGACAAAGAGAGATAATGTGATGCAGATGTGGGAGCGAAATGCAGCAGAATCAGACAGAAGCCAAAAAACAATTTAGAAAATAGTTAAAAAAGAGCTGATGTTGATCAGTGGTTTTTAACTATTTAATGGCCAACAACTGAAGACCTGGGAGGCTACACCCACACCGGTGCCACACAATGAGGCGGTGACAACGAGCCACTCACCTCGGTGTGAAAATGGAGTTGTGCAGGAAGTTCTCAAAGACTTTTCTGTAGGATGCGTCGGCAGCTTCGGCCTCCAGGTCCTCGACTGATTTGGGGCAGGGGCAGCAGAGGCCTTTGTCCGGCCCGTCGGGATCTGGCTTAGTGGGCTTGGTGTCCTCCTCCTGGTCTCCCACGCCTATGGCGGCGATCCTAATGGGGATCTTCAGCTCTGGAGGAAGAGAAGGAGGCAGAAGAAGACGTGTTTTCGTGATTAGGGGTTCTCCCTAATTTACTCGTGACGGAAGTTGCGAGTTTGTGCGCGTGTTTGTGTTTTGTACCCTTGGAGCAGTAGTTGTGCTGATACAGCTCTCGGTCTTCGGCTTGCTGCTGCCACCTCACCAGGTAGTAAGTCTGATTCCCGTTGGGCGAGATGGGCGGCGACCAGCGCACCACCAGCTGCGTAGTGGAGTTCGAGTACGCTCGCACGTCCTGAGGCATGGAGGGCACTGAAAGAGACACGTGACACTGAATAACTCCTGATCCCGGCGTCTGCCACTGCAGATGCGAGTCTCATAACATCACATCGCGGCACTTGCTACGCCTTCACGGTGCAGCTGGATTTATTTAAAGCAATCTGTCGTTTCATATAATCATATTTTGTAAATCAGATTCCCCTCTCCCACCCACCCCATCTCTTTGAGTTGCAGCTGTGTTTACTAAAACAGCCTTCCTCTCCATTCTCCTCACACACTATGTCTGGATCACATACAGAAATGCGAGCGCACTGCAGTCAACCAATCTCTCATATATTTGAGAAAACGAGCAGCGATGTGGACAGAAACATTTAGTGGTCTGATTTCTGACCCACACGCTAGACACTCGCTGTGTAGGGTTTGACAATGCATTGCTTTCAAGACACTCTCCCATAATTGCTGGCAATTATAGGCTTCGTTAGCTATCAGTCTCGCTCTTCTAGCACCTCTCGGGTTCTTAGCAATCACTTGTAATATCTACTGTGACGATGCAGCCCGCGACCGTGTGACCACAAACCGAACGGTCGGCTGCTCGTAACCTTGACCTTCGGCTTTAAATTTACCTGAAGGGCTGGTGCGGATGTAGACCACCTTGCTCTTGGCACTCGGCAAATGTTTGTCCTCCACCATGAGTGTGATGGCCTTGACGAACACAGCGTACTGCGTCCAGGGCTTCAGGTTGGACAGCAGAACTCCGGGGTCAGAGTCCTTGTCCGGCCTCAGCTCCACATCCACCATGTTCCAGCTGTTGGAGCCGCAGCCGTCCTGCCCCTCGAACTCTGTGATGTTCTGGAATGGCCTGGGAGGGAATGTGGTTCAAATCGATCAATTATTAACTTTTTGGGCTATGTCAATGGATTTTGTCATGTATTAATTTTTGATATACACCTGTTTTATTCTTGTGTTCACATACATCAGCGATGTAAACAAACCCTAAACGGCATTCGAAATTACTGAGTGCGTTTTCCGTTCATTTTTAATTGCCTCTTAAGTAAAAAATATTGCAAAAAACTTTACAGCGCAGTACATCTCATTGAGTCCTCTCTGCAATGGTTTAAGAAACGCTTCCGTCAGGAAAAGCAAACAAATCGAAGATTGAACAACTTTATTTTTCATCAAAATCACTTTATTCTACATTTCTTAAAATGTAGAATAATATTTGCATGGAAATTCACATTAAGGTGGAATTTTTTTTTCTGATTTTCTGCTAATTTGTTTGACATTTGCACTTAATGTGGATGGAAACTTGGCTATTAATTAGTAAAGTTTATTTGTTGTTCAGTGTATTTTTAAGTCCTGTTAATTAACCTGATGGTGAGGGTCCGATTGGCCCCTGATTTTGCCTTTAAACAAGTCCTTTGACAAGCAGGAGAAATCAAGTTCCAGCTCCTATCAATGGTACAATCAGAAAGGAAAGGAGAAAGGAGCCAGCCACGGTTTGGGTGGTTCTCCAAAACTTACGCCTCCTTGTAGTAGACGATAAAGCTGATGAGGTCCCTGTAGTCCGGGGGCCGGTAGCGCTGCCAGGTCAGTTTGATCCTCGTGTTGCTGGTGCTGTTGGACTTGAACGTCAGGATCGTGCTTTCACCTAAGGAGACAGGAGAAAGGGAGTGAACTTTCATGTTTCTGTTAGTATGTGCACCTATCGGTCTCGTCGACAGATAGCAGATAATGGTGCAGAGCAGCATCAGGCACAGGGAGGGTGCAAGTCCTGCACATGTAGCAGACGTAGCAATTTGTTTTTCAGACCGAAGCTCAAGTGACACTCACAACTGGCCCGGTCGCCGTTGTTCCGGAAATCGCTCTCATCGAAGCGGCCCTGGATGCCCGTCTTCTCCCACATCTTGCGGATCTCGGACATGCAGAGCTTTGGGTTGGCCCTGAAGAACAGCTTTCCTGCCTTGATGGTGAGGTTGTGCTGCTTCCAGTCCCAAAGATACTGGAGCTGCTGGTTGTCCACTGCCAAGAAGGCGTACATGCTGGAGGAGAAGAGAGGATGAATGAACGATGGCCAATCGAAGCACCTTCTTGAGTGTACATCCGTTCTGTCATGTTTCTGTGCTGGTTTATTGTGTGTATGTGTGATGCATGCCAAGCTGAAGGCCAACTTTCTATGCTAGTTGTACAAAAGGTAGCAGCAGAGTGTTCTACTCTTCTCAGTAGATCTCCAGATTTTCAGCTTGTGGATTTAATAACCCAGTTAGACAGTAAGATAAAAACGACCCAGGAAATGAGATTAACCAGGGACTGCTTTTTTATGCTCGAAGAGGAGAGGAGGTGCAGTTTTTACGAGTCGTTGGGCAATACTCAGACATTCAGGAATGACTGCAATGTGGGCCTTGGGACAGTGAGATTCCTGTGAAGTCAAGGATAAACAGACGGAGGAGGGAGTGAAGGACTCTCCGTGACCCTGAGAGAACCTTTTCCATGGCCTGTTTTGAGGCTATGCTGCATTCAAGGCCTCGAAGAAAAAAATTGGGACACCTGCCGTTAGCTTTGAGTCACCATATTTACTTTCCCAGTGAAAAAGAAAAAAAAGAGAGAGAGACTGATGCGTTTATTTCAGTGATATTACAGTTACCAACCCAAAACACGTAAGTCTGTCCTACATAAAACACTTTCCAGTCTGCACCCTGACAGTCAAAACATCCTTTTCCTCGTCTCCCCACCCTGCCAACCTTTAAGCAATGACCTCGACTGGCCACATAAAAACACCAATGCTGCACATTACTCGGATTGCTTACTACCCAAACCATAGAAATAGAAGAGTAGTAGAACGGACATTCCCATTCAAATCAACATAGCAGGATGTGTCGGAGCGGCAGCCATGTTTATTCGTACTATTGCCATTGCGACCGTTGTAGCTGGCTAACTTCAGTAGTAGTAGTAAGTAGGTAGGTAATAACCTTACAAAGCGTAGAGAGTAACTGAGTTGAAATAGCAACATAATGCTTCATTCACTCACTACTTTCACAGCATAGGGAAAGCAAATTGCTATCGCTGGATGGGTGACAACTTTGTTCGGCTCATTTTCTGTAATCAGTGTAGAATCAAAGCGTGGTGGAATTAGCTAGCTAGCTAATTTGTCCATGCTTTACAGCAGGCTTCTGGGTGTAACGGTTCCTCCGCCTCCGCCTAGCTAACTAGCCGACCAGTCGCTCTCTTCCCGGCAAACTGCGACATCAATTCAAGGTCCCACTGACGCGTGTTGTCACCATAACAACGAAACAACAATCCCTTTATTTTTTGGTACTAGTCAAATGACCACGTTCACCTCCTATTCTATTTCTATTGACACAACGTCTCACAGCAACATGCAAATTAAGACTCAAAAGTGGCAAGTGTTGTCCTCACACTAGGGTGCTGCAACAGAACTTCTCCAAGTAAATGCTAATGGTAAGTGGTCTTGTACTTGTATGATGCTTTTCTAGTCTTCCACACTACATGTCATTCACCCATTCCTACACGGATGCCCCTTCAGGACAATCTAACTTCTTGCCCAAGGACTCATCGACATGGACTAGTGGAGCCGGGGATTAAACCACTGATCTTCTGAGTAAAGGACTACCAACTCTACCACTACCACCATAATACATTAGTATTCAGGTGATTACCTGTACAGTAAAATATATTTACAGAAGAGTAGAACTGAACCGACATCCGTCTTAACTGATAGCTGTTGGGGTTTGTGTGTGTGCGCGTGTGTGTGTGTGTGTGTGTCAAATTTGTGTGTGTTTGTGTGTTTGTCCCTACTCGTCCAGAAGGTTGTCTCCATCGATGTGTCGGAGGTTGCGGAGGAAGGCCAGCGAGCTCAGAGTGTGGGAGTGTCGGATCCGGACGTTACCGGTCACCCTCTGGATCAGACCTGTGAAACTCTCCAGCTCTGCCACCATGTTGTCTAAACACACACAAAGACGCCAACAGACACACTACTGTTAGTATTTATTTCTTCTTCCACCTGTTTTAATAGTCTTTTTCTACATTCATGCTTCTGGAATTGTAAATCTTGCATTTATACTTTGTACTATAATATAGTATATCTTTAACTTGTAGACCGCTCAAGGTTTGACGTCTTTGTTTTACTGGAAATCACACAAAAAAAGGCTAAATACGTAAATTTGCCTTTTGTTTTCTATCTCAATTCTTTCACTTGCATTAATCTTCCTCCCCCCTATCCCTTTCACCCCCCACCCCCTCCTTTTGAGCCTTCTTCCTCATCCTCAAGATTTTTCAGGCGACATCTGGAAATGAGACACTTCCCGCAGCTGTTTAAAAGCCCTGCTCTAGACTAACCTTGTCATCGCTTCTGCTTTGTGGACCCATTTATGTTATCAGCGAAACACAAAACCGCTTTGGTCAGTAGTGTTTTGAAAACAAAAATCCGGAGGCGTCGTCTGTCAATATGTCAACACGCCAGCTAAGGAACTGCAGAGTGACGGCAGCGGAGGTCGTGTGGAAACGTTTATTAGCGTTAACTGTCACGCTGCTGCTGCTGCTGCTGCTGCTGCACAGCGCGGTACTTACGGCCTCGGCGGATGTTGATGTGCAGGTTGCCTTTGATAACAGTGCAGCCTTTGAGAGACTGGGCGGCATCCACGGAGTCGATGACCTTCTCCTCGCACACTTTATCGCACAGACCATCGCAGGCTTTACAGAACATACTGGAGACAGACAGGGAGAGAGATAGAGAGGGGACAGGTGACCGTGTCGTTTTACTGACGTACATTCGTTCTCGGAAGTCTTGTAACTCTCTCCTGACCTTTATTTTTTTTTATCCCCCCCCCCCCACTCCTGACACTGGAAGATTTTACAACAATGTTTGACGGCACCAGCCAAATGATGTCTAGGAGAGAGATTTAACTAGAAAACCTTTATTATTTCACCAAACAACTACAGGTTTATGATGCGGCCATGGATGGATGGTTGAGTGTACAGTAACCACCCTTTATTGTAGCTGTTGTATTATATTCAGTCATTTTAGAATGGAAACCAATAGCAGGCTGTGGAGTTGGTGCTGATGTCAGGCTAACAATTGCGAGTAGCTCCACCCAATGGCTCCATTTCAGCCATCGGGGAGGGTGGGGGGGGGGGGGGGGGGGGGGGGATTGCGGCTCACCTGTTGGGTGCGGACTGCATGTACCCGTGGGGGCATTCTGACATGCACTCTCCGCCGTGGATGACGAAGCTGTTGAAGTCGGGCAGGTGGACTTTGGAGCAGAGCTCTTTGCTGATGCACTGCCAGCCCTCGAACTTGTAGGTGTCGCGAGGGCAGTCGGCCACGCAGCGCCCCTGGTGGTAGTAATGGGCGCACGCTGCGCACGTCGTGTCACTCCCGGGGGCCGTGCAGCTGCCCAGACACTGAGGGTGGCAGCACTCGCCGTCCGCCGTGCACGCTTGCCGCGCACACTTCTCCGGGCACTCTGTCGGGGATAGGGAGACAGACAGAGAAATATTACACCTATGCAGAGGAGTAGAAATGTTGACACATTAGGACATCTGTCCAATACTATATCATAGTACTCACAACAGATATAATTTAGTCTTGATTCAGATGTTTGTATTTAGACATTACAAGCTACGACGTGCAAATTTAGCAAAGCATTCTCACAGCTGAAAAGCTCGCCGTTAAATATATTCCACACCAACGCTTTTCTTTAAAGACGAGACACACTCTCATCCACAAAATGCGCCAAATCAACATTTTGCGGTATGCCCGTAAACGTTGACTGCCAAGCATCAGGATACAGCTCTATGGTGATACCGAAGTACAATGTGGTGTTCTTGGGGGACTGGCGGGTTACCACGCGGAGACATTTGAACTGGATCAGGACTCAAAGAAGGCCCCGGTTGGCCACAACCTGATGTTGCACATCAGCTCAACGCAACACTAACAACACTTGCCAGAACCTCGCCGCTCTCGCGACTCCTAATCCAAATCCAGCACACAACAAACACAATCCACCCCCCGCCCCCAAAAAAGTCAGCATGTATTAAACACACCAGTCAGCCTCAATTGGCCCTCTGGCTCTATTGGCTACAGCTCATAAACAAATGATTTGCATTTAGTGGAGCGTCTGACGTGCATGCAAATGCATGCGCATCATCCCTCTGAACGCTTCACGTTCAACCAACAACTTTGTATGCAAGTTTCTTAAATAAAAATAAAAGATGTAAATACAGCCAACAGAATCCATAGTCCTCTGACAGGTTGTTTATTAGAGGACACTGATGTTCGCTGGGCGGGGTGGTGTTGAGCCCAGTCGTGTGCATCCCAGATCCACAGTGTCACAAAAGCCCCTCCGCTCCGGGTTTTCCACCGAGCTCTCCTACAAATAACTCCTCCAGTTGCTGTGGTGTGTCCCTCTAAATAAGAGGATATTGTAAAAACTGATGACGGGGAAAACTGATTGAAAAAACAAGAAGGAAAAAAACAAAACGCTGGACCGACCCGCATCGAGTGAAGACGGGAGACTTTTAACACGGCTTTACTGACGGTGGCTTACTGGTTCCACATGACACAGAAAACTGAAATGCTTGAGGCCCCTTCGGAGCACCTACACTGTTCGCTACAGTGGAATGATTTGTGTGTGTGTGTGTGTGTGTGTGTGTGTGTGTGTGTGTGTGTGTGTGTGTGTGTGTGCTGTAAGGAATAAACAAAAAGGAGAGGGATATCAAAACCCTCCCACCCCCAAAAAAACAAACTGTAATTATGATTATGTCATCCACTTAGGTTAGCCAGGGCTGTGTTTAAACAAAGGGAGAAAAGTTGTTTATAGGACGCTGAGTGATAGAAACGCCGAAGCACGTTGCAACACGTCGCCTTGGGCGCCTCCGTCAAACGAATTGACGAAACCAGGCCGGAGGAGATGCGTACCGCTGCTCCCCGTGTTTATGTTTCAGTGATGCATCCATTACTCCGGGATGAAAATGATGCTGAGAGAGCTGTTCAGGCTCTTTTGGGGGGTGGAGGGTAGGGGGTAGGGGGAGGCATCCAAAAAACAGATGTCAAATTGGAATAGGAAGTCATTCCCGGGGCCTGAAACACAACAGAGAGGGTCCAACAATCTGCTTGATCTTTTCTCTCTCCAACTTGGAGCTTAGTGCTGAAAGGAAGTGTGTTTATAGGAAAAATGGCCGCCATAAAAAGCAGTTGAACTTCGTCAGTCAGCGCGATCGGGCACCTTTGTTGCGCAACCACCGGGGTCAGCGCTTTATTCACATGACTTACGATAAAAAAAAAACCTGCGTAGTGAAAACTGTGAAATATGATGAGATATTATCTTGTAAGACCAGTCAATATTCACGCTTCTATTCGCACATCACATGCTTAAAAACAACTTTTAACAATTAATCAATTGTCAAAATAGTTGCTGGACCGACTCGTTGCAGCTCCAATAAATAATGATTACGTTCATTTGTGTCGAATTTTAGGACACATTTAGTAGCTGTGAAATTACCAGCGTCTCCATATTTAGAACAATGCACGCTTACACTTATGTGTTGAAAATAAAATAAATTTAATTCTATGTTTTTCGAAGCCACCAAGACAGCCAGATGGAGGACAAAGTAGCCATTTTTTAGCTACATTACAATGTTTCATCATCACCACACTGAATTACTGAGCTTGTGCATGCTGCGCAGCCTCTCAGTCCACACTGCTCTGAACAAATGTATGATACTGACAACAACCAAATACAGATTGACTTGATATGTCAAACCGATGCAGGCACACCTGCTCAGGAAACCCCTTACTGCGATGCCAACTGCGTGCCAACCCCTAAACACTGTAAGCACAACATCTATGTGCTGCCAGTGAGTGACGGCTGAATTCAGTGGGCGTCGGGGAAATCTACCGCCTCTGTGATATGGCCAACATTCATCATCGGGCGGTGCCCACGAGATGACCTCCCAGCCCGCCTCCAGACTCACACAGAAGCCAATCAGGAAGCCTCAGACCGTGTGGTCCCACCAACCAATTCAGCGGGGCTGTTTGCGCGCAGCAGGAGGGAACCAGCGCTGCCATTTCTCTGGCACACAATGTTCTTTCCCTGGTCGAAGCCCCCGCCCAACTCCCCCTTGCCCTCTGACCTCTGAGATGGGTCGGGGGGTGTTTGAAAGGTGTAATTTTGTGGCGTGGTAATGTACAGCCTCGGGCCTGCAGACGGAGGACGCTGAATGGAGAGGAAGCGGATAATCTGCAACGGAAGTTTTGGCTCAGACTGAAGCTGTTAAGTCTGCGGCCTCCTGAACACAACTCACTGGCTGACTAGCCCGGGGGGTGACATGAACACACAAGTGTACATCAGCATTCCACTGGACATCTGCAGCGTAATGAATCCCAGCTTTTACCCCTCTTTACTGCACTTTCAGGGGGACAGGTTGATGCAGAGCTGCAGCGCAAGGAGAGGAGGAAGGTGGGAGGCGTAAAGGATGAGGAAGAGAATGAACTGCAGAAAGGGGGAGATGTGGAAGAGGAGCAAACAAAAAAAAACACCATCATGTCTTTTTGAAAGCCACGCACGCACGCACGCACGCACGCACGCACGCACGCACGCACGCACGCACGCACGCACGCACGCACGCACGCACGCACGCACATTGTCTTACGATTTGGGGGATAATCATGCTCGGTTTTGGTTCCCGTAATGACAGTATAGTGTTGCCATGGAGTCTGTTACTTAGTTAGGAGCCATGTCTCCATCAAATTGTCAAGCAAGGAAGAAATGTGAATTGGGCGCGTTCCCATCAACTGGTTTGGAGCGAATGAACTCTGCTACAGTCGTGGATCGGTCAGACGTTGCCACCATTGGCTACACATGGGAGTCATTTTGCCAGTAAAGCAGAGAGGAAGCAGAGTTTGAGAACAGACGGAACAAGTTGCCTTGGCCATCTGACCATCTCCAACAGAAAAACAAGGGAAGAGGTCTTAGACGAAGACGAGCAATCACACGGAATATCCGAGAAGACGGCGACAGCAGAAACAGCTGATCAGACATGCGAGTTTAATATTCGCCACATGACAATTTATTCGTCAAAGGCGTTTCTGAATTTATTTTGGCCATTTCAGGGAGTTTTATTGAAGATTACCGGTTCCATACAGCTTTTAGTAATTAATCAAACTACATGGGTTGTTTCTCCCTGTGTCCTTAGGTATTAAAATGAAAGGGTGGGTTGTGGAAAGTTACAGTAGGTAAAACAATTCCTCTTTCTTTTTTCATTTTGTCATTACGCAGGCTGCTTGTGGGTCAAAAAGCCCATATAAAGACTTCCTGGGAAACAGTTAAACATCACCAGCTAAACGGCAGGGAAATGTTGCTTCTTTTTCATTGCAGCCATAATAAGATAAAGACTTCAGAGTGAGTCATAATTCTGAATATCTTAGCTGGCTGGCTAAACAATGAAAAGTGGCAGGTGTACTGTATTTTTCTCTCTCTCTGTCTCGGTTTGTTTCTGTCTCTCTCTCTCTCTCTGTGTCTGTGTCTGTGTCTGTGTGTCTGTGTCTGTGTCTGTGTGTGTGTGTCTGTGTCTGTGTGTGTGTGCGTGTGTCTCCTGCTTGATCAGCTGATCAACGAAGAATTAAAAGCCTTTTCCAACTGTTAATCCTTGTTTTCAGCCCCCATCCTCGGGGCGTTATAGGAACAGCACGTCCCACGTGCAGACAGAGACACACAGTTGCCGCGATGACGCTCCAGGCTTTAGCAGTGTGTACTACTCAGCAGCACGGCACAACAATAACAGGCAAAGGCAGATGTCTAGACTGATGACAGCAGAGTTGATTCAAAAACACAGATAGAGATCTATTGGCTTCAAGTCCAACGGCGCAGACGGGAAATTCACGGGTTACTGTAATTCAGAAGTGTAAATTCAACCCTTGTGTGCAACTGATGTTTGCCATCTTTAATAACCTCAGTCGTTTCCATGTCAAAGACAGTTTTTGTCTAAATGAAACATAGATAATACAAATGGGATCCACACTTCCTCCTGAATGTTAGGACTACATTTCTTTGTTAAACACATCACACGTTTTGGGTTCAGAGTAGAGAGGAGGTGGAGCAAAATACTATGGATTTGCTCTGATGAAATAATAACCCAAAAAGTTATGTCGTTAATGGGATCAAAAACCATCAAGTCCAAGTTCAAACTTGTGGTTTTGAGCTTTATAAATGACTTGATTTTGATCAGGATGTTAGATGGAAATGGCTGTAGTCAATAACGGGGTTGTGATGGGTTTTTTTCCATTAATTGTGTTGCCCCGGTGACAAAGACTGCCAGGAACAGGCCCCTGAGGCTCCCTCAACTTCCTGTATGATTTGGTTTTGTAATTACCCTAACCGATACGGCGGGGCTGTACCATGACGTCTAAAATGACAATTCGAGGCAATTTCTGAACATATTCTAAACGTAATTATTAATCAAAGACTGGTCTGGCTTATGTACTTTCCAAAATGATATTCAACAACCCCTTCTTTCGCCTCACGTCAATATCAAAAACTCTCATTACAAGATTAGTTTGAAATGAAACGTTTCAGTGATTGTGGAATGTCGATATTGTAGGATTTGTGAATGCAGAAAGTAAAATCTCTATATACAAACCCTCCATACACAGTAATGGAACACATTTTTTACAGACCATGATGTGTCAGGCGGCTGTGCCGTCGTTCCAGGAACTGGGCAAGATGGATGAGATCGTAATATGAAAGACAAATCCAGAGTTCTACTCCAAACACGCTGAAAAGGAATAAACTAAACCGCTCCCAAATAAAAAACACCCGCAACACATTTATGTGCAACTACTGATCGCAGCGATCAAAAGCATATTGATCGGCACCGTTTCATTCATCAACATTCAGGCTCATTCACTGTATGTGCACAACAGCTTCATAACTCAAATGGGTCTAAAACCCCCATTTAGCATTTAGCTGTAATTTCTCTTTAATTCAGGCTTTATCGGGAGGGATATGATTGAGATGTTGTTGGTTTTTTTCCCTTTCCCTCAAAACACAATATGCAGATGCCTGCTTGTATTACGGGGTTCACATCTGCTGCCTCGCTCAAGCAACACTTTATTTTACAACTATGAACATGTCAACTTACTGGCCCAGATATATGCGTATTCATTATTTTTCTGCAAAGACAGAAAACACGAGCAAATACAGAAGTCAGTAGTCCTACTCAACAGAAGCTTCCCAGAGCCACTAAAAAACGGACTCATCAGGGTTTAAAAAAAAAAATCTGTCAGTAGCTATTATTACCCGTCATTTTAGTTTTTTATTATAAGAAGAAATAGGCGGATTTAAACCCATTACACTATCATATTCAGTTGTGGTCACCGACTTGCTCCAGGGCCTCCAGTCTGTCAAAATGACATGTGATGGACAGGCGACCTGTCCTGGGTGTACCCTGGCTCTCGCCTAATGTCAGCTGGGATCAGCCCCAGCCTCCCCCTCCCCTAAGGATAAGCAGCTATCGCTAACAAATGGATGTTTCCACACACACACACACACACAGAGAATTGGGGGAAATTAACAGGACCAGTACAGTCCTCCTCCTCAGACTGAACAAGAAGTTGATGATGGACAGAAAACACAACAATATAGCTGTGTTTCCAGTCTCGTACAAAGCCCGTTCTGTTACGGCCAGGGAATCCGTCAGTGTGTAGGTTCAGTCAGTGAATCTGTCATTCAGAAAACCAGTCAGTCAGGTGTGTGTGTCTGTGTGTGTGTGTGTCTGTCTGTGTGTGTGTGTCTGTGTGTGTGTGTCTGTGTGTGTGTCTGTGTGTGTGTGTCTGTGTGTGTGTGTCTGTGTCTGTGTGTGTCTGTGTGTGTGTCTGTGTGTGTGTGTGTGTGTGTCTGTCTGTGTGTGTGTCTGTCTGTGTGTGTGTCTGTGTGTGTGTCTGTGTGTGTGTCTGTCTGTCTGTCTGTCTGTCTGTCTGTCTGTCTGTCGTCTACGGGCCGATTCGCCTCAGCAGAACAAAGATCTCCATTATTTCAGTCCATTCATCCCTCTGTGGCTGGCCAGCACTGTCCTGTTCACCTCTTGAGCCTCGCAGCGCATGACACCGGACATCGCGACGACCTGCCAGTCAGCGCGGCCTGACGAACGGGCAACAGAGACATCAACAAAGAGCGAGCGCACCATCAACCCGAACGGCCGCGTTTGTGTTTGGGCTGCCGCAAAAAATTATAATAATAATCAAAATCGTTATGGTAACATAATAAGAAAATGTACCACAGAAATTGATTCTTTTTTTTCTTTTTTTTTTATACCTGTGCACCATTTGGATGGAAACAATAATTGGAAACAATAATTGGAAACAGGACAGAGGAGGTATAGTTTTCATCGGCTGGTGCAAAGTACTTTTTGGGGGGGAATCCAAATTTGATGAACCAGAGACAGCTTCACTGGGTCCTGTCCAGATTAAATTAATAAATTAATCATGAGGGTTTTCCTCATTCCAAAAAGGAATTTCCTACACTTTGTTAGCGGAATCAGACATTAAGTTAATTTTGACACAAAGGCAGACGCTACTGCCGTTAAGCCCTGCTGTATAGCGCAGGTAAAGAGCTGCAGTTTGCACAGTGTTGCTGAGAGGAATATCAAATGCCGGGCTGGATTTCCTCCCACCACGCCGCTCCTTCCAAGTGTGAGGAGACGTCCCGCGGGGATGAGTGGTCTGACGCTTCCTGTTGATCATTACAGTCTGCTAAAAGTGGAAAAACACTAACGCGAGGTGAAGCCATCTTTGTCACCTCGTAACATTACACCAAGGCGGACTGCGGCTTCTGAGACTGTGGACCAGATCTCATTGTTATGCTTGCCGAGTCATGTTTCGCAGCATAAATACAGGTAAATATACACCTGTAGCGCGTGATGGCCTAGAGTGGTGATTCCCAGCCAGGGAACCAGCACCCCCAAGAGGTGCTTCTGCAGCAGCATGGAAAGATTGTAGAGAAACTCCACTCATTTAACAAAATAGAAACTAATAAGTTGAATGAAAAGATTCATCGACAGATGGATCAGCCAACAGAAAACGGGTTTCTTAACATTACTGTCTGTGCAAGCAGAAGTCGTAGTTTTGGGAAAATCCATGACGTATGGGAAAAAAACACCTGCAAGGGTATCCGGCGTGGGCATGTCGCCACAGTGTACTGGGGAGAAGATGAACTACAAACCAGTAAGTCCAGTTTGAAGGCTTATCAGAGAAGGACAGAAAACAACAGTTTATTCTCCTTCGTGGCAGGATGGTACGACAATAATTATTCTTTACCGATTTATTTTTAAACCTTTCCCCCTGCTTTTTCTCTCTTCATAGTTTGGACACAATCCGTCACCGGCTTCCCACCTGCAAACACTATTCTAATTATTTTCGTTATCCATTATCCACCATCATCATCTTGTAGTCAAAGCAAATGAAACAACATTGGGAAAACACTCTGTCTAAGCAAGTCACAACAGAGCCAACCGTTGGCCTTGTGGAACTTGTTGGGAACACACATCTGTCCGATCAGCTGACACGACGAGAGAACTACAGACAAAAGGAATTCCTGGCATCCCCCACCACCCGGCTGACTGACGTGGAAGAGACGAGACAAATCAAATACGCTCGTCCCCCAGAGCCTCCACCGAGGTCAGACAATAACAAGGTGGGTGGGGTTCACAGGGAGCTATCGCACTAGCTGTGCCCTGATACCGACGGCACCGAGATAAGTTAAGATAAGGACAGACTTCACATATGGCTCCATTACCAGAACGACAAAGAGAGATGTCGCAAGTAACAATGGCCACAATAAGAATACTTTATTGTTATTATTTTAATACTATTTTATCATCTAAAAGACAGTTCACTAAAACCCCCCGGTGCAAACGGGGCACCGCCTCCAACGCTGTGTTCACCTCTCTCTTTCCACGCCCATGGGTAACACATGTTGCACTCGGTGTTGAGCTGTGGCAGCAAAAGGAGGAGGAAAAGGAGGAAGAGGACTGAGTGTCAGAAATCCAGTAAATTATGAGACAATCTCAACCACTGACGAATGCCTTGGATCACAGGCTGTTTTCAGTAAATACAGATGATGCTCTCTGTCATCACGAGTGAGTCCACATTCGCACCAAAAGCTGGAGCTGCAGCTCCTCTGCGGGGCTCAGAACTACGGTTGGACAATAAACCGTCCGAACCCAAAATGGTTAATAAACAGATCCTTAAATTGGGTGATGCCTTTATTGTTGCTGCACTGACGCAAGTAACTGGAGTTCATAATGAAAGAAGGCAATGCTACAGTAATTCTCTCGAAATATCACTTTGTTTTTGTACGGGAGAAAAGGGACATGGCACCGAGCCCAGGGTTTCCATATCAACAGACACCATACCTGACCGTGTCTGGTATTTATTTTCACTTGGACTGGGTCCCTCTTTGTTAGAGCAGGTTGTTGTTGTTGGATTTTAACGCATTCACTGCTCTGCCTTTGTAAAACATCCCTTTCTAGTTTTTAAAAGTATAAAATGACAGATTTTGTGAAGCAGATTCATTTCGCAAACACAGGTTGGTTTAACCTTCATCAGTCCACTTTGAGTCAAATTGTGTTTATTTAATTAGCGGGTGCACAATGCTGTTTTTCGAGAGATTCAAAATTTGTGACATGTCAATCTTGGCGATTCCTAATTTTGTTGACTTCACACACACACACACACACACACACACACACACACACACACACACACACACACACACACACACACACACACACACACACACACAGTTGGCTACATTCCCGAGTCTTTGTGTTTGTGCATTTACTTGGAAGAAGAAGAAAATAAATTCCCCAGGAATTTGATGGAGAAGGATGAAGGAACTCGAATATGAGATTCCCATTCACCTTGAGGAAGCCTGGCCTGGTTGGCTGCGTTGATGACCTACAGTATCGCTCTGGCAGCCTTAATAGCATGTCTGGAAACTTGTCACGCCACAATCCAAAACCCGGATGTGTTTCCACGCCAACGCTGCTTACTTTGATAAGCGGAGACTCTCAAAGCTACACTTTTCTGATGCATTACCTCGTATGAAGAAGGTGATGTACATGAACTTCTGACCAAACTACTCCCAACTAATCAGAGGTGCAACAGACTGAAACAACAGTCAGTGAAACAATGCTGTTTATGTTGTTGTAATGATAACTTGCTAGAGAGCCGGGTCACCAGGTACTAAATACCCATGTCATCCACAACCAAAACCGCCCGGAGACCGGTAGCAAAGAATGCTCCAGTTGACCTGCGACTGACCCTTTACTAAGCCCCTTCTGCCTTGGTTACTGTTGCTAGGCCTGTCACGCTTGGCGTTTTAAAAAAATACCAGTCAGAGATATTCAAAAGGAGATGATAGCAGATTTCTGGAATACTGCGATGGATTCAGCTGTGAGTGAGATCTTCCACATTGTATAATTCGTGTCCGAAAGAAACCTCTCCTCTTGCGTTTTTGGGCTTCGGGGAAGGCGTAAAATACGACACTGTTCTCTAAACTGTGAGGATATCTGCTGTCGGACTTGCAGGATCCGTGCACACCGCGGAGAGCTAGACGGGCCTCCTGAGCCTAGCAACGCTTGCGAACGAATTACTGGACAGCGGCCGTTCTAGCGAGGGGATTGGTGAAAGGTCAAATGCGGCAGGAATGCTGGCAAGCAGCGCCCAGTCGCATGTGTTGAAAAGATGTCCGTTTTGGGCATGCACTGTCGCGGCTATCCGTTTGTGTGCAAAGTGGCCGCACAGCCTCCCTGCCCACCCTACTTTTCCCCCGAATCAAAATAAAAGAAGAAAAAGAACAGAATCATCAATGAATACAATTCGATAAATGTATCAATGGTTTGTTTTTGTTCGAGTTCTTGTCACACCCTGACAAATGCAGACGAACGGTACGCACATTACATATCAACATAGTCTGACTCACTGTTTCTTTCATTTTTTTCTCATTCATTGTAATTCTACTGTGATCACGGCAGAGTGAAATGATGGGAAATGAGCCTTCATAACAAAACATAAACTATTGCAACCGGCCTCAGAATCCACAAACAAGAGCCTCATCTCGGCCCCTGGTCCCGGCTCATCCCGATCTGACGGTGTTAACAGAGCACAATTAAAGGCCACATAATTACAGTAGGCACTTCAACACAGCCAAACCAGTAATGTTCTCTTCCAGGAATTCCAGGGATGGGTGTGACTGTTCACTAAAAGTAGGCATGGATGTGCCTGGTTTACAAAGCAGTCCCTATAATTACCAGCCCTGACAGCCTCCGGGTTCTGGGTCAGGGTACGGGGGGTGCACGACCAGTTGTGCACCATCAAGTGTTGGGATCTTTTTTTGTTTTCTTTCCGACTACCAATAACTGCTTTTAGAATATCTGCTGCGAGTGAAAACAATTAAAACTGTTCATACAACTCCCAAAGGGCACGATATCTTTAGAGATGTTATCTAGTGTTAATGTCACATTTTACCGATGGCTTACAAGAAGAGTGGGTCTGAAGTGACAATCGATTAATCGTTTGATTAAAAGACTCTTTTTTTTTTTTTAAAAGCAAAACTTGAAAAACGTTATCTGGCTCCCGCTTCTCAAATGTGAGGATTTCCCGCTTCTTTCTGATTTGTATTACTGTAAACAGAATATCTTTAGGTTTTAGACTGATAGTTGGACAAAACAATACTTTTGATGACATCATCTTGGACTCTGGGAAGAATGTTTCATGTTTTACATGATCAGCACATTCAACAAATAAAAAAGTAGTTTAAAATGATCTGTTAGCTTCTTTAGCTCTTAGCATGCTATAACAAGATACGTCCACATGCTAGAAATTTCATGTGCTATTATTTTGTTAAATATATGCAGTTTTACATGCCTTATCAAAAGCTTTGTTGTGAATGGAAAGGACACACAAGCGTAAGTAGACTTTTTGGTAAAAATGAAGGCAGCTATGTGTTGAGTAATGGCATTGGTCCTGAGTGTCATCTCTGCAGTAGACGTGAAGGGACGCGAGAGCATTTTGTCAATCCCTTTCAGAAACAGGGATTCGTGGGGCGACCACGTGGTCCCACGCCAGCTGCATCAATCCCTGAAATGACTAGCGTGTGCAGATCGACTGAGTGAGTGGGTGGGTGTCTGTACTCAGCGCATGATCGTATGGAGCTAATCATAGCAGAGATTAGACAGACATCAGCGGAAACTCGTAGTCACTGGGCTTCCTTAAGCCGTAAGCGCTCGGCCACTCAAGTCAGATTGTCTGGATAACACAACCTCACTGCTTGCTCAGGCTGGGCTTCCCTCACTGAGATTTTTACTTAAATATTGTATACACCACATAACGTCAAACCCGAACCCTGCCGTTCCTTTATGGGGCCGTTCTGTCACTATGTACCATCCCACTTATTCTATGTTACACGTCCTCCTTCACTCTTTCAATACCTTTCTCGGCCCTTTAAGATCTTACTTAATCCATCCTTTCATTCCTATTTCCGGTAACATCCAATCATTCTGCAAACATGCGCGGCCAGTTTTGTTGGTTTAATAGTCAAAATGACCTTAAAGCTAGCTAGCTAACTAGTCAGCTGCTACAGTAGTCAAAATTGAACATGAACACATCGACAGAAAACCCGCCAATCACAGCACAGTGGGGGCGAGACAAGGCGGTACACTGGAGAACAGCATTTGATTTCATTTGTTGCAGCAAAGCGGGCAACAAAAAAGCAAGAATGCGTTAGAATTAACAAGTGTGTGTAAAATTGTAATATATTCGCATAAACTTAGGCATGTTATGTCATCGACAATTTGCCCTCTTACCCACAATGCAACAGGCACAACCTGTAAGTTTTGAACAATGATTCAGTCTTCTCTGTTTCGGAAGCAGCATATATTCAAAGCTGATGTGCTCAAAGCAACAAAGGCTAGAGACTAATTTGAATTTATGGTAACACTGACACACTTTCCATCGCTTCGGCCTAATGTTGTGGTCACCGCGCACAACACCCACAGCTGATATCAGACCCTCACTACAGGCGAGCCACTCATGGAGGAAAACAGAAAATAACGATGAGGGAGACTCACTCACTCCTCTGTTATGTGACCGTCTTCAGCACTCTTTCACACACACCGCTAGACAGCATGTCAGCTAATGCACAGTTTCACTGATGCCGTGGCAACGGAGTCAGCGGTTTAACTAGAAAAATCACAGCAATGCTCATTTGTGCTAAAAGTATCGCTGCGATAAAAGTATAATCCGATATGCTGAGATTTCCCGATTTACCCAATCAACACACACACACCTGAGGAAGAGGCATATAAAACACAAATAAGGTTTAAGGGTACATTGTACTTGTGGGGGATGAGTCTTAAACACTATTAAGTCACAACTGCTGCTATATTTTATTTTAAGGGGATAGCGATATTCATGTTTGACAGTTAAAAAGAAGCTTTAGCTTTATAGCATAAACAAACAACTTTAATAGTCCCATATTCTAACATGAGATTGTCATTTATTTTTTATTACAAAACAGGTGTGAGTGCCAGATAAACACTGTGAAAGTATCGAGGCACTCGATCCATGGAGGAATACACACGGCCCGTATTCAGAAACTCCTTTAAAACGAGCCGTCAGCACCACAACGTCACAACATGTGTAGACCGTGTCACCGTTTTAAACATTCTAAATGTGTCCCATTTAATTTCAGGTTGCAGTGCATTGTGGGCGACACACCGGCTGACAAGACGTAAACATGGACCCACGCTGTTGCCTGGCAACGCAATTCCGTTGACACGCTCGAAAACGTAAAGCGTTTCAGGCAGAGGGGTGAATGCAGATATATTCAGACAGACAGTATGAGGACAATAAAGAGGGTTTTTTCAACGTTAAAGCTTGCAAACATGTTGTCGTGGTAACACAAGATGCATGCACCAACCTGCAAATGAGCACAATATGCCTCTTTTAAATACACCTTTTGACAATGAGCCCTTAAATTTGGTTACCAAAAGAAATAAAAAATACATTTGTAAAAAACATGTGTAAATGTTCACTGCTGGACAAACTATGTATTGGTGACACCGTTTCGAAACTAGCTCAAAACATACTCATCAGCCAATTCATAGATCATACAGATGTAAATATGAGCCAATATATATTGAGCCAGCTGTGACATACATTTGTAAAAGAAACAATGTTGATTATTTTTCTTGCCCACTGAATGGAAGTGATGAAGCACTAAGCTTGTCACTGTTGTGATTTACAGTGAACCAGAGCACCTGAGAAAGCTTCATGTCAAAAACTATAAATCTATTGCAACATTCATCATGATCTTTTGAACTTTGAGTTCGCACAGATCACTGTTTTTACATCCAAGTTAAACTGTAAGGAGACGCTGTTTTGTGCCATTTTTGTGGGACATAGTTTATGCCCTCCAATGACTTCAGACAAAAGTTTTGTATTTTTCCAAAACAAAAATCACATAGCAGAACTTAACAGGCAGAAAATGCGTTTTGTTTTTGTTTTTTTTAGAGCCCCTATCCTAGCCCCGACTAGCTCACCCAAAAAAGTATTTTTTTAAAGTTACATTTTAGGTAGAGTTGTTATGGTGGTGGAGGTAAGGAGGTTACCCTGTGTACTGCTGCGTCTTATTACCACTAGAAGTCGCATGAGTCCAAAACTTTCCAATCTTACACAAAGAGGCATAAACTTTCGAAATGTGTTGCCATACTTGATTTGTATCTTAACTGGCAACGCCTCTAGTTCAATGTGTAATCCCTTCAGCCAGGGGTTAACAAAAGACCAAAAAAAAAAAATTCCTTCCAGTAAATCCCTGAAGACCTACTTTGTACTTTAATGATGTGCTTTCATCTCCTCAGACCAAACAAAGCACCGGAAAAACATCCCCCATGCTGCTCAATGAGAGAGCGTGTGTGCGGGGTGTGTGTGTGTGTGTGTGTGTGTGTGTGTGTGTGTGTGTGTGTGTGTGAGAAGGAGAGAGAGAAAAGAGAGTGAAAGAGTGAGAAAAGAGAGTGAAAGAGTGAGAATGAGAAAAGAGAGTGAAAGAGTGAGAAAAGAGAGTGAAAGAGTGAGAAAAGAGAGTGTGTGTGTGTGTGTGTGTGTGTGTGTGTGTGTGTGTGTGTGTGTGTGTGTGTGTGTGTGTGTTTCCCAGCATGCACGGACATTGCTCTTCTTAAAGTAGCCCATGAGTTATGAACGAGACGAAACACCCAAACCAGATTCCCCAAAAAACAAATGAGGGAAGTAAACATGGGAGAATGTAGCCCCCACCACTGCGACTACAAAAAAAAAAAAAAAAAAAAACACTACACTTTCCCAGGGAAGGAAAACAGGCTTTGAACCCTCTTTTCCTTGTAACAGTTTTATGAATGAGTTCCGGCTGAAAGAAGGTCCTTTATAGTAACTCAATGAAAACACTTTCCCCCTTCCGTCATTTATTGATCCGGTGAATGACCGGGGTCTGGAAATAAAATGCCTCCAGGATACAAAGATGACTCTCATGCCGGCACGGCAGAGGGCCTGTGAGCCAGGCACACACTCAAACTACAGATCCCAGGTAAGATTACTGAAGCTTGATACGGGGCGCTATCAGTGGAGACATCAGTGTGGTCTTCTGTTGCGTTTGCTGATACTGGGACAAACAGACCGGCTCTAACACACGGCGATTGTGAAGCATACAATTGAGGGGAATGAGCACTGTTTGGTCAGCCAGCTCAACCAGCTATCGGCCTTCCTCTTTTTTAATGAAGCCTGGTTTTAGCACCACCAGACTTCTCCAATAAAATGCCCAATAAATAGCACAACGCAGCCTCTGCAGCGATAGCAGTGGTGCTCGTGTTGTTTCAGATCAATGCTGTTTTAAAAGGCAGCGGCAGCAGCAGCAGCAAATGATTTGCCCCGGCCGAGGCTCTCCCTCAGGAGCCCCGAGCCCCCCCCGCTGGCTGCTTATGCATCTTCGCGGGGTCGTTCAACGCTCCTTCTGTTTTTAGTCCGCTTAAACCGACTGAACAAAACGCGTCGACCCGGTCGGATTGGGACGATGCCAACTGAACACGGAGCACACCAGCCGTGCCTAAAAGTGTCTCATCCGTCCAGTCCGTGTGGTAAAAATCATTGTTCATTTTCTGTATGAAGTGTAAAGGCGGGCTAGTCGGCCGCGATGGTGTTTTGTAGTCTCATGTAGCCACTTGTTAGCAACCGCCATTTTTTCCTTTTTTTGAAATACTTTTAAATACTTTTAAATTCGCCAGAGTGGTATTTACGGACTTATTTTATATATTCGTAGAATAAAGACCAACCCCCCCCCACCCACAAAAGAAAATCGACTTGGAGACGAGGGAACCGGTCATGCTAAAGCTTAGTTTATACCGGTCCCCGTGAAGCCAGCGCCAGGTGCGAGCTTTGTGCGCAAAGGCTTCGCAAGTGGTTGTGGCGTTTGGCCGTGCACCTCTGAATACTAGGCGATTGCTGCACGTGGAGCTTTTCAGACGTGACCGACACAAATGCTCCGCTCACATGTCGGAGGATTTTATGTCGGAGAAGACGGCCAATTCGTTTTTTTTTTTTTTTTTTTTTTTTTTTTTTTTAAACACTCTAGACACCGGAGGGACTTAAAATCTACATTTGACGATGTATTTTGCAGCCAAATCAAATTGTTAACAACATTTGCAACCTATGTTTCTTTATAATGCATTTAATACAGTAAAATAGTCCATGAAATTGAGATATGACTCGCGGCTCAAGCGCCATCTTGTCGTGCCACGCGAGTATGAACAAAACTCATTCCTGCTGCACTCCATGTGGCCCCAACACTAGTACTTGCAGTAATGTTGAGAGTAAGTTTAGTAGCTGCAGTGGAATGACGAGCAACTGTGGCAATCTCACTGGGAGAAGTAGTAGTAGTAGTAGTAGTAGTAGTAGTAGTAGTAGTAGTAGTAATAATAATAATAATAATAATAATAATAATAATAATAATAATCGTAGTAGCTAGCAGCAGCGGCAGCAGATGGCGTAGTAGTTGAAGCAGTAAGAGAAACAGTAGAAGCAGCAGCTGTCACACTAGCACTGGTAATAGAAGTATTACTACTAGCCAAGGCATTTAGTTGTTGGCTATTTAAAAACAATATCCAAATCTATTTCTTATCCTTCACAGCTCTGGCTCTCTAAAAAAAAAAAAAAAAAAACAAAGACAAAAAAACATGTTTTGGTCTCGTCTTGACAGAGTAGAGACAGAAAGATGGCCCTGTACTCTGTGCAGAGCTGTTACACTTGACCTCCTTACCACATACTTGTTTGTACTGACAAAATTCCTTCATGTCAATATGTCATATTATCATCAGAACAGGCCGATAAAAAACCCACACAATATAAATATACTGATCAACTTTCACCTCCAAGTTCTAGTTGCCATTAATGTTCACGATGGATACAAATGGTCACATGAATGACCAATTTAAATTGTGTTGTCAAAGCAACGCAGCTGCCTGGATGTTGTCGAGTGGTTGCCGCGGCGGCAGGAAAGAGGACGAACGGATGGCCTTCTGTGAAGACACAACTTTAGATAGGGCTTTACGGTCAGTGGTGGAATGCACCCCAAGTACGTTTACTCGAGTAGTGCTACTTACGTACGATTTGGAGATGCAGGAGTATTTTAATTTCATGCAACTTTATACTTCTGTTACATTTCTACAAATATTGTACTTTACATTTGTGTCCCAGCTCTAGTTACTAGTTGAAATGGTCCATCCTGCATAATGAGTACTTTTCCTTTTAGTACTTTAAGTATATTTTGATGCTAATACTTTGTACTTTTATCTAAGTGTTTGTGAATGCAGGACATTTCTACACAGCGGTATTTGCTACTTTAACAAATAGAAGAGGAGAGGTCTAGAGTTTACTGTGGACTCTCTCTCCATAGTGTTTTCTTGCTGACGTGGGAAATGATAAACTGCACAGAGCTCTGCTCATCCACCCCCCTTATCCATCCACCCAACACATCTTCCTCCAACAGCACTCCTCCACCCCCCTGGTTTCTCTCCCAGTGCGATGCCCACACTCTGCCACTCCCCGACAACCCAGACGATTTGCGTTGGGCGACGGCGTGTGTCTGTACATGTGTGCGCACGCACGCGATCCAGGACCAGTCCGGCGACCGTTGCATGTCACAAGACCGAAAACATCAACATGCTGAGTCTGCAGCAAGGCGCCAGTCACCCGGGGGAAACAACCCAGCCAGACACACACACACACACACACACACACACACACACACACACACACACACACACACACACACACACACACACACACACACACACACACACACAGTCAGTCAAAGCACGTTGTCTGAAACGAGTCATCTAAAACGCTGCAGTCGTAAACACGAAATTAAAAAAGGTCAGGTTCAAACCCATCGCGCCCTGGAGTGGTTTGATTAAACTTGAGACGCTTTGATTCAGTTTTTTTGCGGGCAGATCTGGATTGAACTCGCATGGAACCGACACAAGACACCTGAATATGTGAGCTCCTGCCTTTTGTGAGGATGTGAGTAAACTGGTCATCATTTGACGGCCAGTAGTTGCTCGCCTTCAGAAAACCTTGCTTGGCGGCGACATGGGCCGAGAGCTAAATCTCAGACTCCACCGATACCTCCGCTCTTGGATAAACACCTGAGATATATTACAGCAAAGATCTGCAAGACAAGTCGATCATGCATAGCAACACACACACCCCGCCCCCCCTCCTCCTCCTCTTCCTCCTCCCTCCCTCCCGCTTTCCTGCTTCCCCGCAGCCAAAACACAACAGCCAGGGCAGTTAAAGTGACAGGTAGCAGGCCACAGCTGTAGGCACAGAGCCGTTCATTACACTTCCAAATTCACATCCACGCAAATCAGACCAAAGGCTCAACTGTCTGCTCGATCAATTTGCAATTTAAATCCCCAGCAAGCAATCGTGTGTGTGTGTGTGTGTGTGTGTGTGTGTGTGTGTGTGTGTGTGTGTGTGTGTGTGTGTGTCTGTGTGTGTGTCTGTGTGTGTGTGTGTGTGTGTGTGTGTGTGTGTGTGTGTGTGTGTGTCTGTGTGTTGCAGCCGGTGTTACCTTTCTGGCAGTGATTGGAATTCCAGCAGCGGTAGTTGTAGTTGTTGTTGAACATGGTCTTCCTGCACTGGGGGTTGTTCTCCATGATGCCCGGGCAGACGTCGCTGCACTCCTTGGACTGCTTGTTCCCGGCGATGTAATTGTTGAATTCGGCGTCCAGGATGAGCGACCAGTCGATGGAGTCCAGGTAGCAGAGCTCGGGGTTCTTCTCGATGCGGATGGCGCCTCGGGTGATGTTCCTCAGGTTGTACAGGCCGATGTCCTTCAGGGTCATCTCGAAGATCACCAGCGCGTAGTTGTAGAAGAGGTTCCGCCCGCGTATGACGGCGAGGTTGGGGAAGAGCGTGCTCAGGCTGTCCAGGCCGGACACGCGGAATAGCAGCAGGTAGTCGGTGATCATGGTCAGCTTGGGGAAGCTGAGCGACCGGAAGAGGTCCTGGTGGACATTGTTGTTGTTCTTGTCGCCGATGAGGAGGATCTGCAGGTAGCCCTCCACCACCGTGCAGTTCTCCAGGCGCCGGAACTCGGTGATGTCGTTCCCGATGTCGATGCTGGGGCCGCAGACTGCGGGGAGGGAGACAAAAAAAAAAGCAGAGGGTGAAGGGGGCCGTAATCCATCAAATTCAACAGTAAGGTAAAGCTCATTTGCTCCATTATTATTCATTTATTTGCTTTCATTTGAGGCTCTCCACGGGGATCTAAACAGTTTCATCATCACAATATAAAGTCTTGGTGAAATCAAAGGCTGAACAATTACAAAAGAACATATTCTTGCAAATGATCTGGAGGTTTCATCATTTATTTACACACCCCATGCAATAAATGGCTGTTGAAACGGAGCAATTAACAAAACAATGTTCTGGAATTTCTGAACTGGTGATATTTTATAAAGAGATGCTTGTTTGTGCATTTCCTAAATATTGACGGTACACTTGAGGCTGCGCGGTTGTTGACACAACATGTTTGCCTGGCAGTTGTCATTCTCAATGCCATCTTAACGTGGCGTGACACAGTAAATACGCGAGTCAGGTTCTATTCAAACTCAGGTATTCGCCGCAGTCAAGTTTACATTGTTGTTGCCCTTGTGTCAACTTTATATGACCCTGGTTTTTGGCTTTTGTCAAGCTGTTATAGCACAGTGATAATCAAAAGGCATAGAAACTATTCCACTATCAAAGACATCGTCTATTGAGAGAAATGTAGACACTCTGGTTTGATCAAATACAGTTTATGTGACAAAACAACTTGTTGAACGAAGGATAAAATGAATCACGGCAGACGTTTGGCAAGCAAATCATCATTCTTCATGAAACAAGGGTCCACACTCAAGGTCACAACCCTGCAGTTATTTGTGCTACATGCCAACCGTTTTTTTTTTTTTTTTAAATCATAGACGGTATATAAGAAGTGGACGTAGTCACCGTGACGTCACCCATTGGTTTGCACACCGTTTTGAAGCCTTGAGCTCCGGCGTTTTTTGCCTGTTGCCATCTTGTTTTTTTGGAATAAGAAGTGACACGAGAGGGTGGAGTTAAGTACACCCGAACGCTGAATAAGACCTTTTTAGGCGGCCAAAAGGTTACAATTAACTTTCCGAAAAAACACAACGTGAACGGGTTAAAGTCGTAAGACGAAGCACGAACAACTCCCAGACCGGATAACGCCACGGTAGGAACTGCAAGGTGGCCACGCCCTGAAGCGTACCTTGCTTTATGGTCTATTTTACTAACTGGATGTCCAGCTCTAGTGAAGAAGACTTGAAACTAGTTATTGAGAACATAAACTCATGTTTACTGAGGTAATAAATCCAGTGAGAAGCATTTTCTCATAGACTTTATACAATCGGACCTCTTTTTGTCGCCCCCTGATGGCCATTAGAAAGAATGGCACTTTACAGAACCGGAGGTCGCTGTCTGGTTTTTGGTCAGAAACCAAAGCATTGGCTCGGTGAAAAGTCAGCAGTTCTTACAACTCATCCATGAATTTCTAAATTTCACGACAACCTATCCAGTAGTTACAAATCCATTTCACTGAGATGTCAACCCTGTGGTAGTCAGGGGATCACTAAAGTCAGTAGGATATATCCTCTGGGGGCCATGAATGCATGCTTGAAATGGCAAATCTATCCGGTAGTTGTTTTTTTATATTTCAGCCTGGACTAAAGCTGTGGACGAGACAGACAGACCAGCATTACCAGCCTTAGAACCACGCTGCTAACATGGATAAAAACAGCAGCTGTAAATGCATTGCAGCGCCCCCTCCTGGAAATGTAACCGCCTGTAGCAGTCTGTGCATACACTGTGATCTAGTGAATTGAATAATTTACTGCAGAAGTGAATATGTCCAGGTTTTTGATAAAAAAGGATGAACAACTAAGGACAGTTGTCTGCCCTTTGATGTGAACAAATCGTAAAAACATGTATTTATGCAATTTCATGTTCAGGGTAAAATAGATTTGTTTACATTTGTTTATAGCCACACGAGCAGCACATTGTTATTTACTGAGACAGCCAGTAGGCTCTGATTCTATTTAGACGAAGAGATACTTTGAACCAAAAGACGCACAAAGCAAAAAGTAGAAAAAAAAAAGAAAAGAGAAGAAGATACTGCTCTGAATCTGAACCCGCACCAGGAAAAGTTTGGTCGGGCACATTGGTGATGATAGGCGTGAGAGTGTTTGCCTTTCCAACTTGTACTCCCACCTGTGTGCTGTGCTCTAAACAATACTTGGCCCGAAGCCCCAGCAGCACCCACAGAAACATGGAGGCCATTATCGCACATCACTGTGAGGATTCAGACTTCAAAAGCTGGTGGGAAGTGAGTCATGGAAAACTCACGCCGAGCAGCTCACAGGTAGTCACACTAGTACTTCAATGCCGGTCTATAAAGTTTTACTGTACGATGGTGACGCAGAGAGGTTTGGGAGAGACGGTGCATGACAAGCAAACTAATTGTTTTCTTAATTACTACATTTTTATAAATAAACATTCAAGCTGGTGTTGCAGGTTTAATTAGAGTAAATACTTTTTTTTCTTTTTAAAATCAAGGGATTTTCCCAAAGGCAAAACCAGGAGCTAGAGCAACGTGCCGACGGCTATACATATTCCCACACGAGATGTCAGACAGCAGGGCTGTCGCATCTCTGTATAATATAAGTAAATACGTTGCAGGGAGGCAGGGAACCCCTCAAGGATGAGGTATTTTTGTAGGCCACACCTGAACGTTAACATCGCACTGGTTCCCTCGACAAAAAGCTAATGAGGTTCTCTCTCCCTCCCCCTCCCCCCCATTGGCTTTTTTGGTTATTGCGGAAAATAACCTCTGTGGGAAACACAAGTTTATGATACTTTCACTTTTTGTTCAACGAGATAATCTCCGCACCACTTGTATGATGTTTGAAGCACGATTGCATTCAGTACAAAGCTACGGTTAGCCTATAAAGGAGCTAGGCCGCGGTCACATGAGCGTGTGGTTACAGAACTAGGTTGTGAAGGCGGACTCGTTGGCATGTTGACGTTAAAGACACTTAGAAGCTTCAATATTCACGAGAGGGGAATTCACTGACGTACTTTATAGCACAGAACAAAACATTAAAGAAAAAAAAAGAAAAAAAACTTTGAGATGAGGGAACCAGAAGTGCAAACTAATTTCCGGGTTTTAGGACTCGTTCTTGCGACACTCTATTTTCAAACAAGTAGACGATCAAGTGTGCTTTATGCATCCTTATTTAAGGACAGCTGCAGTGTGTAAGATTTGGCTACATCCAGCTGTGCGGTTGCAGATTGCAACCAACTGAAACTTCTCCCGAGTGCCAAGTAGAACTACGGTGACCAATGCGAGACGTGACCTAACCTCTCTAGAGCCAATGTTTGGTTTATCCATTCTGGGCAACTGTAGAAAAAGCAACAGCTCATTCTGGGGGTAACAAAAAACACAAAAAATCTTATTTTCAGGTGATTATACACAAAAGAAAACATGCTTTTACATTTCTGCCAATAGATCCCCTTAAATGCTACACGCTGGCCCTTTAAAAGAGCAGAAAGACCAGTTCAACAGTACGAGTAAATGTCTCATTGCAGAATACTATAAAAGAGTATCGTTGATACCAGAATCTGTAGTTCCCCAAAGCATATGTGCCTATTCTTCAGAAACCACACCGTTACTGAGGTGGAACAATGTTTAATTTCCAAAAGAACATTCTGAAACTTTCTACTGGCAATTAAAATGTTTTCCCCAAGACATCTTAACGTTGGTTGACGGCAAAGCACAACATGACATGTCAAGGTACTGAAAACGGGTCTATAAGTTACCAGCTACACACACACACACACCAATCATCATTTTATATTCTCAATTTTAGCTGTAACAATCAGTAATCATTTATTACTGAATCAGCACACACACACACACACACACACACACACACACACACACACACACACACACACACACACACACACACACACACACACACACACACACACACACACACACACACACACACACACACACACACACACACACACACACACACACAAAATGTAATAAGACAAATAAAACTCACGAGTGTGTGCAAGTAACACTTGTCCAATAGAGATCAGTCAACTTGTTGACGAGGGGGGTCAAATTCCAGATAACTTCCATGCCACTTTGTACTTTTCCATTTGGGGAACTAAAGGATATGCTCAGAAATATATTGTACTTCAAAAAACATCGTTATTAGGGAAGACGCCAACCGTATGCTGATGTCTAACGTGGTCTGTGACTGCAAACAACAACTGTTAAACGTTGTTAAATTTAAATTTGTACCATCTTGAGTCGGGGGGGGGGAGGCTGTGTACACTTTCAAATTGAATCTCCTTACAGTCAGCGCTACATTTTAGACCTAGTTTGCTTAGAGATCAGATCCTGCAAAGGGCAAAAAGAAAATGGCATCCCGACATTACACATATAATCCAGTTCAATGCCTCCAACTGGTACGCTCCTTGATCCTTTTCAAGAACATATATGTAAACGCCTATAGAAAGTAGCAACAGACACCAACTAAAATCCAAAGGGCAACTAGATGCAGATCTCTTCAGTGAAAAAACACAAAAAGAAAGTTGGGTCCGTTTGTGCAATAAAAAAAAAAAAAAAAAAAGAAGGTTTTAAGATTGTCCTATAATTCTTTCTCCAAAAAAAAGAAAAGCATTTTTTTTTTTTTTTTTTCCACAGTCAACAACCATACCCAGTGTACAAACTTTCCTACGGTCGACCTCTGTCACAACCCCACTTGTGACATGAGTTTCAAAGCACACTGTGGCTTGTACCAAAGCCCGGCGCAAATGTGACAAAGCCCTATCGCCTTTCTTTGCATTCGGCGTTTTAAAACCGGGGATAATTTGGTTCTCGCATAAAAACAGAGAGCAGTTGGCATTTTCGACCAAAACTGCTGAGAGCTTTCAGTCTTCTCTCTCTCTCTGAGCCTCTGGTGAGCCATTATGAAATGCCTCTGGTGTGATTTAAGGCAGGCAGGCAGTGCGCTGGTATGCCCTTTATGCCTTTCTCTATAATCTACTTGTCAGTGCACACTGTCAGCAGCCTTCAGCGAGCTGCATACCTGTTAATACAATCCCAGACACCCAGGCCTGTGAGACGACACGCCGACTGGCAGCATTACGTCACCGCAGCCGGGGGCGCTTTCACTCTCGGTGGCCCCTGCTGGCCGACGCCAGCATGCCCCCCCCCCCTATCTTTCATGGGAAACTGCTCCCGGACCACGCTTGTGACGACACCAAACAAAAAGTGCCTGATCAAAAGTTTACACCTTCCGTTAAGCTAAGTGAGAATTCCGCTGGCAGGTGTAGGGGCTTAATAACTCCCCCTCTCCTCTCCTCTCCTCTCGTACTGACACATTTCTAAACAGCTGAGTACACAGGCCTATCTCTGCAGCTTCGATGAGCCTCCAGATCACATATTTGCTTTTGATAACCTTTTTTTCTCCCCCAACTGGCTGCAGCACCGAGACAATCAGAGGAAATCCACGAGAAGTCCAATAAGGCCGAGAAATAGGAAGCAAATTCGCCCCTCTGAGCTGGCGCTTCATACACTGCCACTAGCATGCAGCAAGTCTGTTTACTCCTCATTTCTCCATCCTGTTAGGGACAGATTGCCCGAAGGAGAGGGGGGGTATTCATAAATACTTTTCCACATGAGAGGCAAGGTGAGAAGAAAAAGATCACTTTTGACGGATAAAACTCGCTTGGTTCCTCTGAAAAAGGCTGCGTCTGCAGCAACAGAGCTGAACCCGGTTTACCCGAACCCTTTAGTCCCAGCTGATACAGCAAACCAGCGGGAATGCTTGAGAGTTCACACACACACACACACACACACACACACACACACACACACACACACACACACACACACACACACACACACACACACACACACACACACACACACACACACACACACACACACACACACACACACTTTGATGGGAGAACCTATCTGCTTCTCCCAGGTTTGTCCTGTAACCACTAGGAGGGGGGGCGAACAGTAAACCCCATGACACACAGTTCACAAGCTTCTCACTCTTTCCAATCAACAGAACTTAGTCTGTTTTGCGTGCCTCGGCTTGTTCTATTTTAAAACTCAGACCCTGGTTCAAACCCCCCTCCCCTCCCTTAACATCCACCCCTTACCGACATGTCGCGATGAATGGGACGAACCAGGGAAGTCTAGTTTACAGTTTAACTGGAAACATGGGGAGAAAAAAAGTTCAGATAGCAAAATAAAAAAAAGGAATTTTGAATAAATATAGAAGCTTTAAACTCGTTGGATTTGAGGGTTTACACGCTGAGGAGAAGTTGTGAGCGTCAATAAAAGCCCACCTCAAAGTTTCAGTCAAAGAAGCACTGATGGTTGACTTCAACGGATTATTGCTGAACTACAATCTCTGACCTCAGCCTTGTGGTCAACATCATTCGGCTGATGGGAGGATGTTGCAGCAGTCTGGTATTCATGAAAATAATTCCAAGGTCAGGGTATCCCCGAGTTTGTTTGGTAAAGTAGAGTAGAAGACCGGGAGTGTTGAGGTATTAGTATTTAATTAGGACCCCGTTTCAGAAAGAACACCAACACACAGAATGCTGTCTAAAACTGACAGTCACTGTTGTGTTCACTCCGTTTAGGTCTACTTTGTCTCATCGGAAACCTTGGAAAGGTTAACACAATATGACTGAAAATAAACTGAACCTTTACCTACTTGGTGTATACTCCAAATCGAGAAGGCAATCAAAACATCACAAATGACCCTCTGACACCATATGGACCGGACCAGGTCGTAAACCATCTCACCCCTCACTGATAAACACCTCCTGTACCGACAACGACCCAAACAGAAATAGTGTCTGCGTGTGTCTGTGTATTTTGTGCCGGGACGTCTGCTCTAACCGAGCGTACATGGGAGCTGAATTTGTCGAGGTTTCCTGACACAGGGTTGCAGAACTATTTTGGATGTGGAGGAAGACGAGCCAAAACCAACTCGATTACCCACCTTTTTATTTCTCAAATCCTACTGAGATCACAGATCCCATCCACTTATCGTTTATTCTAACTCACCAAAGTTGTGTGTGACTCAGAGTTGACATTCTCACACACACACTTTATTTATTTATTTATTTATTTATTTATTTATATATATATATATATATATATATATATATATATATATATATATATATATATTTATTTTATAGCTTGATTTACCAATACACTTAAAAAATATTACAACCAGACTTTCTACAGTCTGAATCACAGAATAACTACACTTCTTTACACATATATTAAAATGCTTTTTTTCCCCACTAGAATCAAATTATAGTTACATGCGCGTCGTATTATACTATGTAAACACAAAATGTCCCTGCAGTAGACTTAAGGCCAATTCAAAACTCGTATTAACCCATAGAGTCGCGTGACCCCACGTTGGGCTGTCAAGCATTATTTACAAGACTCATCTTTCTGATTTGTTTCTCCATAAACGCAGAAGTGCAATACATTGCCGCCTCTATTGACACCGTTGTACCATAAATACGGAGTATAGAGTCCAGCATGGTGCTGGTTGTTGCTGCTGCTTCGTGTTACGAAAGCTATCCTTACTTCCCCACATTCGAGCAGCGGCGGCGGAGCGTGGAAAGAGCAACGTTTCCCCCCGCGTGCGTGCGTGTGTGCGTGTGTGTGTGTTTAGTGTGTGCGTAGTAGCATTACTTACTCTCTGCGGTGGCGGGCCGGAGGCAGGACGACAGACCCAGCATCAGACCCCAAAACAAGGTCAAGCGGCTCCTCTCCGTTCGAGACCTCATTCCTGGACGAGTAAATCCTCCCAAACCCTGCGAATACATGTGTCGAGGGGGAGGAGACGAGGGCAAAACCTGCTCAGAAATATTAAAAGGCTTTTTTCTCTTAATCTCCAGCCAGTGCCTCTGTAGCCGTTAGCCGGCTAATGGAGCTACTAGCTCGCACTAGCGGGAGAGCCTCCTCGCGCTTCCTAACGGGGAGTCCGAACAACACGAATCACAGACGTATCCCTCTGGCGAGACGATACGTGTTCATAGTTCGGTCTATTCCCGCCCGAGACAGCACCGCACCGGCGTGTACAATGAAAGCAATGCGGTGAAACCGGCGGCGGGGACACCCGAGTGGTCCGCATCCTCACGCTCCATATCTGGAGGAAAAACGTTCAGCGTGCCGCTGCTGGAGAAGAGTCCTCGGGAGGCAGAATACCAGTCAACCCCCCCTCTTCCTCCTCCTCCTCCTCCTCCCCTAAAACCGGGATGGAAAGAGACCGTCTGTGGCGTACAGTAACATTGTAAATTGATGCGCAGCCTCCTTCTGTGAACGACACGACGTTTCTTCCTAAATATCCAGGATAAAATCTCGTTTCAGACCGCAGCGTCCTCCTCCTCCTCCTCCTCCTCCTCCTCAGCCGCTCATCATGCACACACGCACCGCGTTGTTGTGGTCGGAGTAATTCGCCTTCATATCAGCGAAAAAATGGATTATTTGACCCTATTGCTCGGGCTCGGGTCAAGTCCTTCGGTTACGTAACGCTTCCGTCGATGGAGAGCCGCGCGGGGCGCGTCGTTAGTCAGATTAATGTACAGGTACACGCTCGCGCTCCTCCGAGCGGTCTGCAGTCTGCCGTGCTCGCTGTAAACACGGCGCCCTGCGCAGAGATCGTCTCTGTTTGCGAAGATGAATCACTCCTCGCTCGCTGCCCCGCCTTCCAGGTCTGGGCAAGTGGGCGTCGCTCTTACTGCAGTTTGGCGACTGTGGGAGAGCAGTTACCATAGTGACTGGTCTGGTACTCACGAGAAGTCCGTTATTTTATCTTTGTGTCTTTTAACGATATTAATATTGATATTAACAAGAGGACGCCATATGTTGTTACTCGTCATTATCATTTGTACATTTCCACAAGGCCCACTTCACTGCGCCGACTTTGCGTGTACATTCACACCAGACAATGAGGCGTTTATTTATTTTTCTCATGTGGGCCTTTATTAATCTACGAGTAGCCCATACACAAACACACTTTTTTTTCCAATTCGCCAAATGCGTTAATTTTCGAGCTGCTTCGTGAAAGTCCACATCCCCATAACAGATCGCCAAACGGAGACAGAGTGAGACTTCAGACTCTACCTTCTCCTCTCTGGTCGCCGCCGGAGCGACTCCGTTTACGACGCGGCGCGAAGCAAATCCGGGATGCTGATCCAGGATCGGGGTTGTTTTGCTGCTCACGAACACGCAGCAGCGGAGTTCTGCCTATACAAAGATCGTGTCTGTCTGCACCACCTGTAATTACACTCTTGAATCCACGCAGTCACAGCTGTGTCTCTATATATCCATGCTGTTATAAGCCTGTCATTCATAGCCTGCGCGTGCACATATCACTCACGTCTATATCCACATATTGCTTTCAAGGGTCTGTGTTATGTCTGTCTTTTTTTGTAATCCAGACAATAACATTATTTGTGGCCATAGTTGTTTTTACATTATGACATTACATTAGGCTATTTAACTTTGTTTAATGGACTGGAATATAAATCATGTAATATTCTAATTTACTACCCAAAAAATATCGTTGATCTTAAGCCCCATGCATTGTTTACACTATCTCACAAAATCCATCACGTAGTCATGTCTTTTGGAGCTTGCTTGGTAGCAACTCATGCAAAAACACTCGGCTCTGGGTTTCCCCTGAAAAGACACCGAAATGACGCCATCTTGAGGGAAGTGGCCGCAACTGCAAGCTTCAAATCCACAGTCAAATCAATCACAAGAGGGATGGGGTAAAAGTTCTAATTTGCTGAAGCAAACAATGACAAATATTAACGTATTCCTTCTGAAAGCATGGCGTAAACTATGAATTATTTTCGTCTTTGCATATGTTGTTATCATGGGAGGTCACAGTGGCTATAGATCCAACTATACCCTGACGGTGTTGATGCTCTGTCTGAGCCACAGAGCTAAACAGGGATCTCAACTGTTTCAACCTTGGCCTTGAGTGGCCTGCTGAGCGCCAAAAACATCCACGAAACCGAGAGGCAAAATAATGTCACACTGTCGCCTCCAAAGCTTAATATAAAAAGGGAGACCGTTGCCTCACTCGTTCGTCAGGGAATTTAAAAAAACAACTCACCAACTCATCACACTTGGCTCGAGACGCGGACAGGTACGGTCGCGAGGCTCTTCTGAGGTCCGGGGGCCCGGGCCAGAGAAGCAGACGGTAAACAAAAACCCGCCCACAGAAGAGCCCCCTGACAGTTTTGATTATCCCCGTAAATACAGGCCGCTTTCATCACTTCACTTCACTTCACAGGAGCACAGAGGCATTATTCGAACGCCGCACATTACCTCAGCTCTGGCAGACTCGCACTCGGCATCCGTCGCAATCCGACAATTAGCACTGAAGGGAGGAAGACAAAAGGAAATGCACATTAAAAACTGAAGTGAATATCGGTGGCCACCCAAGAGTCCGGCATACAGTGAGTCACCCTCTAACAAGTGCTCACTGTACCAACATGACCTCCCTGTGCCAGAGAATGTTGTGCCTGTCCACTTGCATTTGTTAAGTCCCCATTAAAGTCCCCATGAAGGCAGCCGGCGGGCCCACCTACCTCGACTGTCCCGGTGGAATCCATTCTCGCACTGCACTCATGTGGAAATAAGCCTGTTTACCACCAACGGGTCACACATGCTAATGAGCGTCTGTTTGTTTTCCACTGTGCTCATGCAGGAGGAAGGGAATTTAGTGGGGAAATAATAGATGATATGCAGACAACAGCCCGGGTGGCTTCGCCGCACTAATGATGAAAAACGTACAACAGAGAATTAATGGATATGAAATCAGAACAGGAAACGCGGTCAGACGGTTTGAATGCCACTGGGTTCTGATCACGCAGAAGTGCGGGGTGTCAGCTGGCCTGGTTCGGAGGTGGAGGTGGGGTAGTTGTTTCTCCAGAATCCCCCAGGTAGACTGAGACTAGACCCAAAGACTCAATGAGCTTTGCCTCAGGAACCCCCATCTGATAACTAAGGTGTGATATCATGTAGAATTAGGTATTTGTCGACGCCATAAACTGTAGATCCCATACTGATGACACAGCAACCAATCATCAGAAGCCCTTTTGTATCTTCTCCCCTTTTGCTACGGTGTCTGTTGAAAACATGTCTGTTCAGAACGGGCCGAACGCCGAACGTCTGGCCTGTGGTGTCGCTGCTTGCAGCTTTCTTGAGAACTGCTCATCCAAACAGTGTCTCAGTCAACACTGTGCTTCCTCGGGGCCTGAGCAATACACCTGCCATGACTTACAGTATCAGAGTCATGTCAGAAACACCAGACTTTACCATTAGGCGAGGGAGGCAACCTCGGGCCCCCCATCTAAAAGGGTCCCAAACAGCAAAAACATTATTATGTTACTATTCTCTCATTATACCCTGAAATAACTCAGCCACAAAGCTCTTACAAATATGCAACTCAGCTCTATAGTCTACTAATTACTTACCTCATGCAACTAGTTATTAGACTTCCTCACAAACAGACCCCAGGCAGCTCGGATTGGCAGCCAAACCTCCTCCACTCCAGGGATGAACACCGGAGGCCCTCAGGGCCGTGTACTCGGCCCCCTCCTGGTCACGCCGCGCACCCACGACCGCTCCCCCAAACATGAAGAGAACTCTGTTGTGAAGTTTTGCAGATGACGCGACCGTCATCGGCCGGGTTACAAACCAAAACGAGACTTCACATCGAGAGGAAACCGACAGCCATTCAGACTTGCGCTCAGAGAAACAACCTGCTGCTCAACGTCCGTAAAAACCAAGGGGCCGATTGTTGAGTTTCAGTAAAAAAAGAAGGAGGCGAAGACTCACACCACTGTCTACATCAATGGAGGTGAGGTGGAGAAAGTTAGCAGCTTTAAGTTCCTGTGAATCAGCATCACAAACAACCTGACGTGGTCCTCACACATCCTCCATCCTGGTGAAGGAAGCTCATAAACGGCTGTGTTTCTCAAGGAAACTTAAGATGGCAGAAGTCCCGTGCCAAGTTATTGTCAACTTTCACAGAGGAGCAATAACAAGCATCCCGACTGAAAACATTACAAACTGGCATGGGGGGTGTGCACGGCACCGGGACAGGAGGGCTCTACGGCGGGTGATTAAAACCCCAGAACGTCATTGGCACCCACCTACTGAGCATATTGGTGAGAAGGGGTGCCTGCGAGGGGCTAAAAGGATATTAAAAGACAATATCCACTCCGGCCACAACCTGTTCACCCTGCTGCCGTCTAGAAAGAGATCCAGAAGTATTAGATGCCGAATCACCAGACTTCAGAGGAGCTTCTCCCCTCTGGCTGTGAGACGCCTTAATCCATCCTCCACCCTCCACAGATGATATAGTTGTTGTGCTTTTGCGTGTTTTTGTATAGTGTTGTGTATCAAAATGAGACCGCAATCCACATTTCGTTGGGCAACCCTGTTGTACAATGGGAATACAAAATAACCTTGTAGCCTTCTACGTCTTAACATTAAGAATACTTTCCAACATAATCTCCCACTGTGAGGGTCCCAAACCAAAAAGTGTTCACTGGGAAGTACATTTCAGTACATTGTGCTGATAATACCTCTCTTTGTAGGAATTGAGGACTTTAATTGCCCAGTTTTAGTTTTACTTTAGAAACATTTTGGGGTACTTTTTCTACCAATGCTAATACCCACGCTTCAAATTAGAGAAAGGGTCAAAAGTAAAGCGAGACAGTGTGGGCCTGGGGCCCCAAATCACTGAATCCGACCTTGAAAACGTGCATACAGGTCGGTGTTACTCGCGGTTAGAAACAGCACTGAAACACACTTGGCGAAGGTATTTCCACCTCGGTTATACAGTAAGGCACAGATTAAATTAGCAAAGGTATTTTGCAGGCAGAAAACTTGATCAGCGTAATTAGTTTCTATCAAGCCTCACAGCGGGAAAATGTACTCACGGCGTAAGAGAAAAGCACACACAGACAGACAGACAGACAGACAGACAGACAGACAGTGGGACAGACAAACAGACAGTCAGACAGACAGATTCCTTGCTTTATAGTTAGATACCAAAATGAAATCACAAAGATGCAAAATCCCCTTTGTGTCAAGAAGTAAAAGTAATCTGCAAATAGTTTGCCGATGTACAGCACACACATGAATGCACACGAACATGATGGTGTCAATTTTCAAACATGGCAGAAGCTAAGGTCCCAGGACATTCAACTTAAGGCCTGTTACCTCCTGCTAAGATAAAAAAATAAGACATTTATCTTCCAATAGGACGAGCACAGGCATTACCTGATTACATTAACGGTGGTTCTGTTCCTTTCAAGTGTCCCAGTGGGCCATGACCCAGCACGCTGCATATACACTGTCAAAATGTAGCAGATACATTGCATCCAGCCATTGTTCATTTTGTCTTCTGATGTTTTCACATGTCCACTCCGATGCGTCAGAATGTCTTCATTGAAAAGGGCCCCTCGGCTTTTGATGCGTGACGACCTTTTAAATGATGTTTTGTTTCACAGGGTGGTCATCATGGATTTCAAATGAATTTAACCACTTGGGAGGCCGTAGTTTGTGATGCAGCGAGGGAAGAATTTGCTCAAGAGTGTTGACGAGGGTCTACGTATCACCATGGTCCCTTTATTGATTTTGGAGTCTTTTAGCTTTTTACATTACACACCGTCGCTTTCGATCCAATTCCCCCCCGACTGCTGTTGGTCACGACACGGAAAGGTACAGCTGATGTGACGTCACTGCTTTGGGATTTCAAGGCAGCGGCGGAGACAAAGGTACAAAGGGTCCAGTAATTAGCGTGGTGCCTCAGTTGCTGGTGCATTAGTCACAAAGACTGCGGAATTATGTAACGTGGCGGTGAAAAGTCTCAGAACCCCCGATGACACATGGAAAGCACAGAGGAAGAGGAACACTGTAAACCCTCAACAGTAGACACTTAATGGAAGAAGAAAAAAAAATCATAAAATAAAAAGACCATTAATGAACTGCTAAACCACAGGGCTCCTATAATAGATTTGATGGTGTCTCAAGTCTAAAGATGTGTCCTACCGATGTGTTTTGAGAAGTAGTGGACATACAAGGAGCACTTCTACTAATGTTTATAAGAAGCAGGGACACAGCATTTCATATCTTCAGTGATGATATTTCGATGATATTTTATAGCCACAAAGTACACTGTAAATCCAGTCATCTTCCCATTTACCCAGCCAGATTTCATCCAACAACTATGAACTATGATTATTTCTGACTGATTGATCACCGTAGACTTTGTCCACGGTCCAAGTGTTAGCCTCATCCCGGGATATGTCATGAACATGGACAATGATAAACTCGGTCCTTCACATCCCTGTTTACATGATTCTAACACTGCACAGGTTTCCGATCATCTGGGTGAAGGCGCGTCTTCGTCTCCTCCTGCCCCGGAACGGAACGAAAAAAACAAAACAATTGGAGGTGTTCGTTTGAGGTCGACGGCTGAATGTGGAGACACAACCGGATGTCACCAATTAGCTCATCCGGCAGCTGAGAGAGCCCTTTAGCACCCGAGCTAACGTGACCCAAACAGTCAAAACCGTAACATTTTAACAACAACTCCACATTGTCATTTGACACCACCAAAGAACAGACATGATTAAAGCCATCCTGATATTTAACAACCACGGAAAGCCGCGGCTGATCAGATTCTACCAGTATTTTGTAAGTATTTGTGGGGGGTCGCTGTTCAAAACATTAGCATCTTTCTGTTGCTGTGTTTACTCATTGAGCGGTGTGTTAGTTTTTATTAGCTAGTGCACGATCCCCATCACACACGTTTGAGTATGTGTATATATATATATATATATATATATATATATATATATATATATATATATATATATATATATATATATAGTATACATATAGTATACATAATATTAGCTGGTGCTAGCTTGCAACGGTGTAGGGGAGCAAACCGCGTAGCTAACCGCTAATCTAGCCCTTTTTTTAATGTCAGTTCCTCTTATTCAGGCCAACATCTCTCTTTGTAACATATAACAATGTATACCTTCCCTAAGCGGTACTAAACGGCTTGAAACACACGTAACTTGTGTGCTCTGTACAAATACACCATCACCAGTAGCTTATGGGCTTAGTCAGTAATCACTGACTCGGGTCATTCGCGGCGCGTCGCTTTACGGTTACAGCTCATCCGAGCAGGTAAACAATGAATCGAGTGTGAACATGAGGGCTCATTAATAATGACAACTACTCTCCAGTAACTGTTGTTGCGGTAGACACCGTTACGTTACACTCAGGCACCTGTGGGTGGTTGTTGTCAGACGTGACGTCAGAGAGAGGTGAGCTGGAGGATGAGGCTTTTGTCAATGTTCTTGACTTCATAGCTCTAGATTAAAGTATATATATTTTTTTATTATTGAACATAAATTCAACCTGCTCCACAAGCAGCAGCGGTAGAATGTTACTTAAGTACTGTACTTCATTACATTTTACTTGTAAAATGAAGTTGCATTATACTGAAGGACCCCAAGCCAATAGATCAATCAATTAACGGAGGAAATGATCAGCAGAATAATCCATAATGGTAAAATGCTCGTTAGCTGCAGTCCTTCCACTTCAACTACATCAGTAAAATCCGACTTGTATGTGGATGCATGTGTTATGATGATCTAATTATTATATATAATAGTATAACAGTCACAGGGGCCATTTGTCTGCATTGAGGACTTATTTTTTGTTACTGAAATACATTTTCCTAATTATACTTGCATACTTTTACATAAGTAACATTTTCAATACAGGACATTTACTTATTTATTTATTTTACAGTGTAATCTTAGTACTTTTACTTAAGTAAAGGATCTGAATACTTCCTCCACCACTGTCCACAAGTAACCAGATCCCTAAACATCAACCTTTGCAATGATGTGATACTATATTTGTGCCTATTATCTGTGAGTGGGAATTTCCAAATGCACCAAAGGCTTTTCAGTTTAATCAAACTAAGTTGGTTTTTTTGGAGAGTTTTGTTTAAATGACTTCCATTTTTTTGTACGACGGGATGCTACTGTATCAGCCAAGTAATAGCAAAAAAAGAAAAGGAAATATCACTCAAAACAATGGCGGCTGCCTGAACAGTGACTTTATTGACCATTTCCCCAGAATGGTCGGCACTTAACAGACCGTGTCTCGTGTTTTCCTGCAGGCGGAGGACATGCAGCAGCAGATCATTCGGGAGACCTTCCATCTGGTGTCTAAAAGAGACGACAACGTCTGCAACTTCTTGGAGGGGGGAAGGCGAGTACTGCTGTTTTTGGCTCCCGTTCTGTACAAAACAATCGCACTTTGACGAGGGAGTAACCGAGCACGTAGTTGTACCACGTGTGCATCTAAAAAAACAAAAAAAAAAGACTGTCGGGTGTGTTTTGAGACTGAAACGCATGATGTGTTGACGGAACTTCGAGTAATCGTGACGATGAAAACCCTGGGCCACCTGTGTGTGGACTTCCTCAGTCTGGTTTGACGTCACTTGGCAGCGAAGACGAGCAGCTGACTGCGGCTGCAGTAGCACCGCTTTATCCACTAGATGGAGGCAAAACTCACAAAAGTGGACGTGGACTCAGCCGCGTCTTTTCATTTCTCGAATCAACTCATTTATACACAGAACCCTGAATTTGAGTTTTTACAGCAAACACTTATTTGTTTCAGGAACTTTCTTGTAAGGTTGCCCCTTTTTTTGTTCCTTCTTTTTTTTCTTTTTTCGGTAATCTTCTTGCAGTCTCATCGGCGGCTCCGACTACAAGCTCATCTACCGGCACTACGCGACCCTCTACTTTGTCTTCTGCGTGGACTCGTCTGAGAGTGAGCTCGGCATCCTGGACCTGATCCAGGTCAGCCTCTTCTCTGTTTACAGACACATTTGTGATGACGCATGGTTTCCGAAAAGAAGACTCTCTGCCTCGCCCCCGTCGAGCTGCTTAACCACCTCCTTTCCATTACATAACGCTGCATCTGACTCATTTTGGGGAATCAAACCCGTTGCCTCCTCAGTGGTTGCTTTGTAATGCCGTGAATCTGAGGAAATGAAACCTAACTCCGCTGATCTGTTGATCTCGATGGAAATCTTTCTGGGTGAGATGGTAAACTATAAAGAATAATAAAGATTTATTGTCTCAAGAGATGTAGCTCACCCACACCCACAACAATGAGTGCCCATAAAAATTAAAGCAATGCCACCGACCTGCTCAGCTGATCGCTGACATCCGATATTTATCAGCAGCAAACCGGAGTCATCGTCAATAAGGGGGGGGGGGACTTAGGGCGCGAGGAATAAAAGACAAACAAAACAATGGCTGTCTGAATCTTGTCGACTTAACCAACACAAAACCTGACAAAAAGTAGGAATAGTTTCAATGAACAACCTGTATTTTATTAATATTGTTATGGATATTGGTTTTATTTGCAAAATCGGTCTCCATTTCTGTAGTTGTTTTTCATAACAGAACCACTGGCTTCCTGCAGGTTTGGACCGTCTTTACTTAACTTCAATCATTCTGCATATTTATAAGCACTATGCTAATTAACGATAATCCCAGAGGAGATCCAGTGTTTCTTTTTTTTTCACACCCTCAAATGTAATCAAAATCTCCAGTAATGACCTTCAAAAATATTCCTCTGTACAATAACAACATTTGAAGTTTATTTGAGAAGTGAGACGTTTGACCGTCCAGATCTTCTTCTTCTCCTTCTTCTTCTTCTCCTTCTTCTCCTTCTTCTCCTTCTTCATTCGTAGGTGTTTGTGGAGACGCTGGATAAATGCTTTGAAAACGTCTGTGAGCTGGACCTCATATTCCACATGGACAAGGTGAGTAAGGGGGTCGGACAATACACTTTTTTGAATAAATAAATATTTTTGTGGCAGCCGCAGGAGGGCAGTGTCTCAGTCACTAGAAGTGAATGAGGTCAGTCAAATGAGGCCGGTTGGTCAACCTCTTCTCTGCAACTGTTTTTGGGTGCATTTCCATTACAACATTTAAAAACATTTTTTTTTTTTTAATTAAAAGCCCATTGGCACAGTGTGCCTTGAAACATGTAGCCCAAAGGTATCTGTAAGACCATGGGACTGTTTTGTTCATGTCTACTCCATAATGTTTACTGCACGTGTGCCAAGTCTGCAGCGGCGGTTTGTTATAAATGGTTTTGTTTTTCATATTCAGTAAACGGTTCAGATGAGGGGAGCCGTGTGTGTGTGTGTGTGTGTGTGTGTGTGTGTGTGTGTGTGTGTGTGTGTGTGTGTGTGTGTGTGTGTGTGTGTGTGTGTGTGTGTGTGTGTGTGTGTGTGTGTGTGTGTGTGTGTGTGGGGCCTCTCCACGCAGCCAGCTGCTTTTCAGAAACAGCTTCTCCACCTTGAGCAGAGCTCGGAGTGTTGCAGGAGACTAATCGCGCACATCTATACGGCCATCTTGATTGCATTTTCCCTGCAGGAATTTGATGTCATGTGGTTTTGGGCTGAGGAATGTTCCCAAGATGGAATTGGGAAATATTTCTACTCGAGACCTAAACCTTTTGCTTTCAGAAGGCTTTCCTCGCTAGACCCTGCATTGATTGATAAATTACAGATTGAGGCTTTTTTTTTTTCATTTCTTTTCCTCGTGTCATTCCAAGCAGCTGTAACTGCTTTTTTTTATTTATTTTTTTGCAAGGGGAAAATTAGGAATATAGCTTTATGGAATACTATACCTTGCTGATTACAAAGCGGTTCCAGGCGTGATTGCTCTCGTTTATCATCCTTAACTTGAGAGCATGAGAAGACAGTCTCATGTTTTCCCGAAATACTCTCTGCCCACAGGAACTCACGACTCTCAGTGTGTGAGAGTGAAATTGAAACTGCTCGCGAGCCACGAGAGCGACATTCCAGAGAGGACTGAACTCCCCAACATTCGGTTTTCGTGCCTCCGTCGTCCCCTTTTTATATCAGAGAAACCCAAATGAGCCGGAGGACCGCTTGGGTGCAGGGTTGTGAAATGTAGAACATCACACCCCTTTAAAAAAACCCTCACATCTGGCTGCGTTTCCCCCATTGAATTTTCTATCTGACGTCATTCAAAGTGTTCTGTTGCGTTTAACAATGTGCTCTGGATGTGGAGTCTCAGCCGGCACGCAAAGAGGCCCTTTCCAGTGACTGAGTGTTAACCGCTGTGTGGCGTCCGTCCGCAGGTCCATTACATCCTGCAGGAGGTGGTGATGGGAGGCATGGTGCTGGAGACCAACATGAACGAGATCGTAGCCCAAGTGGAGGTGCAGAACCGCATGGAGAAGTCCGAGGTCAGTCGGTCAGCCACGTCAAAGGGCCGTGCCATAAGCATAAACACCACCGTTATTATTAGCCTGCTAGCAGACCCTCTGAATCGCCACCCGCGTCTCGGATATGTTCAGGGATTCAGACAGGTCTGATGTTGGTGTTGTTGAAAACAATTGACCAATCAGAGCTGAGCGGGCCTCGTAGCTAGGAATGTGGACATCAGCTTCTCACAGCGAGCTAGCTAGCGACATTCATTGAAAGTAAAGATGAGCATTAATGAGACTGATCCAGTAAGTTATTTTTAAGTCAACTTACAGAAATAAATGTTTAAAGGAGTACTCCATCGTTTCAACTGTAGTCTTGAGCCCCAACCAAAGCCGACTCAAGTGACATCACTTGAGGGAATTTTTATCAGACTTTGTGTAGCTTCAGACAGACATGCAGCAGGATTCCCCCAAGACCTGGAAACAGACTTTGATGTGTAAACTCAGCACATTTCTTTGATCGTTGGGGAAAACTGTTAAGCTTTTAGCGACGGCTACCGCGGCTTCTGAGGCAATCGAAGTCAATAGTATGATGTTTTGGGAAATATGCTTATTTTGTCATAGTGTATGGATAATAAATATAAGGCTACCACAAGGAGACGGTTAGCCTAGCTTAGCATAAATACTGGGTGAAACCGCTAGCGGGACTCTGTCCAAAGTGAACAGAATCTGCCTGCCAGCACTTCTACAGCTCACTAATTTACACGTATGACAAATCTATCACAAACAAAAAAAAAGTGAAGTGTAAAAACAAAGAAAAGAAACAGCGAGTAAGCATTATTTCCCAAAATGTCGAAGTGTTCCTTTTTAAGGTTGCAGTTCAGCAGGCAGGCCTGAAGTCTCACATCTGTGAGTACTGACATTTCCATGACGGTTCCTCAGCCACATTGTAAACAGTGTAGTGCTTATTACCTACTTTCATGAAATCCTGACAGTAGTCCTTCAGGAGTTATTTTTTTTTCCATAGAAAAACCAAACAAACAACATATGCCAAGTATTTTAAAGACTCTGTAATCACATCCAGATTCCGATTCAACGGTGGCTTTAAAGGTTTTTCCCACGTCTTGTTTCTCGGCAGGGAGGTCTGTCGGCGGCCCCCGCTCGCGCCGTCTCTGCCGTGAAGAACATGAACCTGCCCGAGATGCCCCGCAACATCAACATCGGAGACATCAATATCAAAGTGCCGAGCCTCTCCTCGTTCTGAACACCCGTCCCTGCTGAGCCCCCGCAGGGCTGATGTACTCCCGACGCAGCTCCCCAATCCACCCGGTTCTGTTGCCACCACAGAGAAGAAGAAAACCAAACGTTTTACGTGTGTATCATGGGACCACAGCAGCTTATTCTCTCCCCTCATTCCTATCTTCTCACCTGAACTGGCGACAAGCAGCGGATTATATATTTTTTTGAGTTCTGCTGCGCACAAGTTACAGATTAACGCCCCCGTCGAAGGATTCGCACAATAATGTAAAGTTTGATTCTATAACGCATCCAGAGGAATTTTAATATATACGTATTTCCTGCTATTCTCTATCTGTGTTATTTTTAATTTTATTTCTCAAGTTGATTTCCTACTCCCTCCGCAAAGAAAGACTGCGTTGGCCAAGTGCCTTTTCCTGCACAACTCGTCCAAATCTCTGACATTCATCAGCGGTCGTACCGCCCGGGGATTGAAAACTTTCCCCTCTGCCTGGAGCGAGCTCTGTTGGACTCGGCCAATTCACCGTAATAAGATCTTTTGGCTTCAGTGTTGGGTTGTAATTACTCAAACACATCTTTACCTCCCTTGTGTGTTCATACGGCCTGGGATTAGACTCCTCTGCTCTCCTGTCACAACTTGTTTTCCTTTCTCTGTAATATATTATGTTCCCGACATCCTCGTAATTTTTACGAACGACATTACGGCTCTCCCGGGTGCAGCTTGTGCTCAGCACGGCAAATGTAAACGCTGTCTAGTTCTCGCCAAGTTCTAATGTGCCGCGATACGATCTTGCCAACATCTGTACCGAGAGGCAACAGGCGAGCTTTGCCCCGTTTTTTTTGGACTGTTAAGTGTTTTGTATGAAGCGTGTTGATGTCTTTATTGGCTGGTATTTTGTGATCAGGTTTCATTTCAGCCCCTCCTCCGGTAGAGTTTCACTGTTCCGTCCTGTCAAACCTGTTCGTGTCAAAGATATTTCTCGCTGGTGTAAATTCAATAAATGAAAATACATTCCCCTATGGCTATGCTTCGCTTATTCAACATGGAGTTGTTGTTGTTGTTGTTTTTGTTTTACCTCGTCAGCAGGTATGCTGAGTCACCGGTCTGTGGTAGACCAGCATAACTGGTCAGAACACTCTGTACCTGGTGATCTGAGTTCTTTCTGCTCAACCACAATGTCTTGTTGATACAGCCGCAGTCTTTCAGCTCATTTCAGCCCCCCTTCTCACGAGTTTAGGGATTTTTTTTCGGGGGGGACTTGAGGGGAGGAAGTGAGGGAGCTGTTCCCTCCCTACATCCCCAGGAAAAACCTATGGTCGGCTCTCACCACCTCCCACATCCACCCTCACCGATGCAAGTGTGAGTGTTTCACATCAGCCCCGGGATCATTCCAGTTCAACTTCTGCGTCTCATGCAGACTTAAACCAGAGCTCGCGGTGGACGTCCAGCTACACAAGGTTTGGTATGTACTGTTCTCCCCTATGTTAACATTTCAAACGTGCTGCATGCCAAGTTTTCTCTTTTTTAGCTGCAGTTTTGTGTCTGATACTACCTGCTGGCGCCTTAGCTTTCCAGCCTTTTGTCATCTGGTGCATTGTTGCGCCGAAGATGGTTTCTCAGAATTGGTCTGCAACAAAAAGATTCCTCCCTGGCTGTTCACAAATGGTGCCGGAATGCAGTGTAGGCAGAATGCATCCACTGGGAAATGCTGTTTATGAAAATGAATGATCACTGGCCTTCGGTTTCGGTTCAAATGCAACCCATAACAATGCTGGTAACCACTGTTTTAGTAGTATGCAAACAGTTTGACTTCTTGGCTCTGCTGTGGATTAATTGGTTTGTCAACATCCAGAGTGGGCTGCACAGGAAGTAAACTCTGCAGCTCTCGCAGCTGGCTGAAGCTCGTCAGTACAATGTGGAGCGGAGACCGCACAGAGCTGATAGTGTGGGTCACAGGTTCATGTGAGTTAGGTAAAGTTGGAAAGATATTCACAGATTCGGATTTCCCGGATCAATAACTCGACAGCGAAACGGTGTAAAAATACAATCAACACCTCTCTGTAACCATAGTGATGTAGACAACAAGCTACAACCTTAATTAACCTTCAATTTACCAAAACGGGCCATTCTGCAAGCTGGATGAATAACATTGGTCTCAATGAGCCGGCTGTGAGATGAGAGCTCAGGGACCGTCTGCAAAGTGCAATGCGGAAAAACCCAGACTACAAAAATATTCAAGAACTTCACTGTTATGAAGTGTAGCATGACCAAATGTATTTCATACACCAATGGGCTCCTCCTTGTTATACAACAGCAGTTATTGTGATAAAATGTGCTTTATGAATAATTATAAATAATTATATTGAATATTTATTGGAAGACATATTCAATAACTCCACTATTATGAATAGTAGCATGCCCAAACCTCTTTCATACACCAATGGGCTCCTCCTTGCTATACTACAGCAGTTATTGTGATAAAAATGTGCTTTATGAATAATTATGAATTATATTGAATATTAATTGGAAGAAATATTCAATAACTTCACTGTTATTAAGTGTAGCATAACCAAACTTCTTTCATACACCAATGGGCTCCTCATTGTTGTACTACAGCAGTTATTTTGATAAAATGTGCTTTTGATTAATTATGAATAATTATATTGAATATTTATTGGAAGAAATATTCAATAACTTCACTGTTATTAAGTGTAGCATAACCAAACCTCTTTCATACACCAATGGGCTCCTCCTTGTTATACTACAGCAGTTACTTTGATTAAATGTGCTTTTGCCGAATTTTTTACAATTTAATTCTAATGCAGTGTAACACCATCAATTCTGTTCAACCACCAGTAATCCTGTGTTGGTAAAGCTACAATACTTTGTTCAGAAAATCTCTTTTAATGGTCTCAATTTTGTTTTTAGGACAAAGTGTAGTGGCATCAATTTCTCGTCAGTCACCGGGATATCTGATGATTATGCAAAACCACCAGGTTTTTAAAATTGTTTGCTCAATTTGGAGTAATTTTAACCAAAATGTATTTAGCATCGACACTATGTAAAACGGTGTCCTATTTGCTTTCCAGAAACCAGAATATTGGTTAAGGCCACTTTCATGAATTAATATACAGACTCAAACACACAATACATCTTATATTAACTAAACGGTTCTTCTGAGAATACATTTGACCCAGTGGTCATTTGTTAAAGTGTGGTAGTATCAGGCCAAACTAGTGCAATTGTAAACCTATGTTTTGTACTTTGTATTTGTCTTGAATAAAAAAAGAAAGTATCACATACATTAAGATAAGAGCCAACATAAGTAGTTCACTCATTTACTCTTCAAGAAAGAATACTTACCAATATACACATATATTGTTATGCTGGAACAACATTTTGACGAGTTTGATTCAGTACAATGAAAAGAAAATGGAAAAACAAATACTCCTTGCATAACTATACCACATCTTCCTGTACATTATTAATGAATGAATCAACAATCATACCTTTGACATGGAAAAAAAAGAAAATTGGTGAAATATATTTGACATGTATCAAGAATCAAAAAATGTGAACTATGGACATGTTTAATTCAGTTGCACATATTTTGTAGAGCAGCTCCCCCCCGCACCCCCTCCCTTTTTGTGCTTGACTTTATGCTTGTTTTTTTAAAAACTTGAGCTCGATGTCTGCCTGTTGTGAAAGCACTTGTGGATAAATAGATTTTGCCTGACATGCACTTTACTACATGATGGGAGTTGTAGCGTCCGAATGGCTCCTACAGGAGTTGTTAAAAATCTAATGCCTAAAGACCTAAACCTTCCTATCTTTGGTAAGAGTTAGCCAAACTCACCTACAGCCCACTTGGATTGGGCTGTTACACAACACACAATACCAAGGGGTATCTTTGTTTGGTGTTTGTGCTGCTGTCATTCCAAGGCACTGCGTGTGAAACTGTCTTGTACAAGTTCCACACAGAATCTACATGGGGATAAATACATTAAACATATTAAGAAAATGACAACTTTAGGAAACCTCTAATGTATAAAAGTTAACAATATTTGATTACTTCAATGTTATCCCTTGAATATCACTCCAGATTATCTACAGATTATCCACAACTCAGATTATCTGTTTATGTCTCAAAAGACCCTAACCAATATTCTGATTTCTGGAAAGCAAATAGGACACCGTTTTACATAGTGTCGATGCTAAATACATTTTGGTTAAAATTATTCCAAATTGAGCAAACAATTTTAAAAACCATGGTGGTTTTGCATAATCATCAGATATCCCGGTGACTGACGAGAAATTGATGCCACTACACTTTGTCCTAAAAACAAAATTGAGACCATTAAAAGAGATTTTCCGAACAAAGTATTGTAGCTTTACCAACACAGGATTACTGGTGGTTGAACAGAATTGATGGTGTTACACTGCATTAGAATGAAATTGTAAAAAATTCAGCAAAAGCACATTTAATCAAAGTAACTGCTGTAGTATAACAAGGAGGAGCACATTGGTGTATGAAAGAGGTTTGGTTATGCTACACTTAATAACAGTGAAGTTATTGAATATTTCTTCCAATAAATATTCAATATAATTATTCATAATTAATCAAAAGCACATTTTATTAAAATAACTGCTGTAGTACAACAATGAGGAGCCCATTGGTGTATGAAAGAAGGTTGGTTATGCTACTATTCATAACAGTGGAGTTATTGAATATTTCTTCCAATACATATTCAATATAATTATTCATAATTATTCATAAAGCACATTTCTATCAAAATAACTGCTGTAGTATAACAAGGAGGAGCCCATTGGTGTATGAAATAAGTTTGGTCATGCTACACTTCATAACAGTGAAGTTCTTGAATATTTTTGTAGTCTGTGTTTTCCGCATTGCACTTTGCAGACGGTCCCTGAGCTCTCATCTCACAGCCGCCGCTCATTGAGACCAATGTTATTCATCCAGCTCGCAGAACGGCCCGTTTTGGTAAATTGAAGGTTAATTAAGGTTGTAGCTTGTTGTCTACATCACTAGAGGTGTTGATTGTATTTTTACACCATTTCGCTGTCGAGTTATTGATCCAGGAAATCCTAATCTGTGAATATCTTTCCAACTTTACCTAACTGTTTATGTGCAGGCCGAGCGATAATGCGGAAAGCGTGCATGGGCACTAAAAGGTATTTTACCACCAAGATAAGACGAACAGGAAATCTGGTCAAAATGGCCAAGGGCAAAGTGTGGGTGAAAGGAGAAAACCATGCCAACAAAATGAGTGTAGAGTCATGCTGCTGATGGATTTCTCCATATAAACCAGATTAAGTTTTATGGTGGAAGGCAGGTGTCCAATTTAAGTCCTTCCCAAATATCTTTATTAATTGTTTCTAATCATATGCAAACAAAGGAGTCGTTGTGCTGGTTTTGACCCAGGAGAATACAGTCTATTAAAGTCCCATGGCTCTTTTGTTGTAATTTTGTACTCCATGTAAATATGTGATTTCTGTCGGCTTGTTAACCCCCTGCTATCGACATGGACGCGCTTCACCTTGAAAAACAATGACATAATTTTTTTACTTTTAGCACAGACTGCACCTGGAACCGACTAGTTGTGGTTGTATATCTGCAATGTATAATGGGATAGACTAGCTTATGGGATAGACTAGCATTAGCTAAAACTAAAACAAGATTTTTTTTATTTTTCTCCACCTGGTTTCTGTGAATGACTAATATAGATTTTCAAGAGAGCGATGTAGTATTTCGATTCAGCTTGTTAGTCCTCATAACGAAATGAGGCAGCGACTAAATCCAATCCTGATGGAGAAAAGCAGCAGCTAAACTCTTGCTAAAGCTAACTAGCGGGTCTCAGTAGGGTAACTGCCATATCGGCTTTCAGCTCATATGGTGTGGCACTTACGTATTAAATTTCGAATTAATTAATAATAGGCTGATTATTTTAGGGTGTATGTCTGCCTCCACTATTATATATATATATATATATATATATATATATATATATATATATATATTTTACACCCTAAAATAATCAGCCTAAAAAAGGCATAAAATAATGGCATTACAAGCTTTCTATTAATTTTAACAATTTGCCGTCCAGCCTAAAAACTTCAAACCCCCTTTCTCTCAACTTCACTGCTTCTGTAGCTACAGCCCTCTGCCTTCGTACCGGAGAGGTTTTCATCTTTCAGACGCTGCATGGCGGAAGCCGAATGGCTGAGGGCGTGTTTTATATTATAGAGAGGTCCGAGACTGTCTGTTTGTGTGGTCTTGGTCTGCAGAGTTTAGTCTGATGCAGATCCATCATTTCCAGATGCTCTGGAGGCTACATGTTGATTGATGAGTTTCAGCATCAGTGTGTGGAAAATCTTTTTTTTTACTTTCTTTGGTGCCTGAAGGACTCATTGATCTTTAGATAGCCCTGATAAAGTGTATTCAGATTTTGTTATTTGATCCTTTCATATATAGTAATAGGTTGAAATACCAAGACAGGGTAGAATTTTATAGGACTTCAATCAATTTTATTTCAAGCTTTGTACCTTTCTTCTATAAGAAATGTCTGTTACCATCGTAACAATCCAATGGAGAATTATCGGTCCGCGAATAAAGCCTAAAAACAGATTCAAGGAGTCTTCAGTCAGCCGAGGTATACTTTCCAAATGTAGGTTCATGTAACAAAATAAATCTTATCTTTAGCTGTAGCCTCTCGCTATCATAAAGATTGTATCAGTTACTATTACAACACACAATGGGTTGTAGATTCACCATTCATTTAATGAATCTCAAGTAGGCAAGCTTAATCCATTTGTTATGAAAATGGCTCTGTTGTCGTCACGCGAAATGTATGCAACTTGAGTCAAAGTCCAAAGTCAAGAATGAACATGGGTTGAGTCAAAGATTGAATAGATATTTCTGTACAATGCAGAATGTTCTCATCAAACCTTCTCTCTATAGAAAAACTAAACAAAACACAGTCATGCCAAATGAAATACTAGCGGAAATGTATTTTATTGACCAAGCAGATGTGTTTGCATCGCTGCGGCTACTGACACTTCTGGGTGTTTCTCGTGTTCTCGCACAGATCATGATGATAAGATTAAGATATTGCAGAGGAAACACCTGTGTGCCCATGCAATCAGATAGGAAGGAAAGGACGGATGTTATACTAGGGGGGAAATGCTTAGTCAAGAGTTTGTACTTCGAATGATGAAAGGAACAAAGTGTGATTTGAGTTTTCCTCTATGCCAGTATGTTCCGTACCATCAGATATTCCTACAGCTGACGCCAGTGCCGTGACTGATAATGTAAAGTGATTCTTTTTTTTTTTTTAATCACTTATTGATTGTGAGACCGTGTTGAGCCTTTTATGATCCACAGTTTATGAGTTGGGAGTATAACAGGCCAGGCTGCTGCGAACATCAAAAAATGTCAAGGATAGATGTCAGCTGTAAATGTTGATTGTCGATAAGATATCTGTGATCTTTGTGCTAATCAAATTGTTCTTGGCGGTACAGAAGTGATACGGTCGGTTTCTTTCCGAGACATAGTTGTAAAATAATCCAGATACTGTCCTGATTATTTTCCGCCTTGCTGGTTATTGTTTTAACCAAAACAAATGACACACACACAGAAAAGTTGGTGACAGTGAAATGGAAAATACAATGAGCGGAAATATGTTACAACATACACATTCATCACAGACAGCAATCAAGGATGTGCGCAGCATGGGGATGGAAACAAGTGGCTACTATGTCACGATATCTTTATTAATCTTTTCAAATAAGGCTGCTTGCTGGAAAACAGCATAATTACAGTTTAGAGGTAAATTTGTATACAACACTCATCCTCACAGCACAGGTTAAAAGCACAGGCCTCTTTCCATAAAATATATACAAGCCAGTGTTACATTAAAGCAAAAACTCATAATAGAGATGACTGCAGTGTAAACAGGCAGACAAGGGTTTATTCAGTATTAGTGAACGATGTGATACATTTTTCATCTAAAGCAATCCGTCCACTCCTCCGCTTCCCCACTGACCACTTTTCTATTAACAGTGCGGCACACTGATAGACTTTGCGCTGCACGTTATTATAAGATTTCTGCGTGTTCTCTGGAGTGCCATGCAAAAGTAACAAAAAGCAATTGTGAATATGTTTTGTAGATTTTCTGGTGGCAGACATTGTAAAACCCTGTTTTAAGACTAGTTTAGGATGCTGGTAATGTGTTTATTATAATTACTGAAGATGAATGTCTAAAATTTGATTAAATGACGCTGTACTTGTAGCATAACAATGAAACTGCAACGCCAGTTTCAAACAACACTGATCGTACACCATTTCTAAAAGCTGCTGAGTTGCAGACTAAATGACCGAGGTCATCCCATCTTTCCATTTCTCCTCAGGTCATATGAAAATGCCTTGTTTGCCATGTTAATAGCTCAGCCATTAACTGAGGAGGGAAGAGACCTGCTGTGCTGGACAAACACAGACTGAGACCCCTCAGAGTTCCTCTCCGCCCTCCTGAGTCTGACATGGGGAAAGTCTACTATGTCAGTAAAAATGTGGGCCTCGGGATGCTCGTGCTGGCGGTCACTGCTCTGGTTACGATTTTAGCTCTGTCCATCGCCTACGACAAGGAACGGGCCAAGAATCGAGGCAAGCCTGGAGACGGAGCAACAGACAGCACCAGCGTGCCCACGCCCTTCACCACCCCCTTTGCCCCGAAGGAGCCCTGGGACCGCTACAGACTCCCTGTCTCCCTTGTTCCCGTCTCCTACAATGTCACCCTGTGGCCCCGACTGAAACCCGGAGCGGACGGCATGTACGTCTTCACCGGGAATTCAGCGGTGGTCGTCAGATGTGTGAAGGAAACGGACCTCCTCATCATCCACTCCAACAAGCTGAACCTCACAAGCTTCTATGGGCACCATGCTATGCTGACTGGCCTGGGTCAGGCCACCGCGCCCGCCATACAGATGTCCTGGCTTGTCGCGAAGACGGAGTTTCTGGTGCTTCAGCTAAGCAGCAGACTAGCTGTGGGAGCCTCTTATGTGCTTCACACTGAATTTAAGGGGGAGCTGGCAGATGACCTAGAAGGCTTCTACAGGAGTGAATACACCGAGGATGGTGTGAGGAAGTAAGCGATGGCATAATGGTGCACCGTCATTGTGCTCTTAAAGGGGACATTCACCCCAGATATTTTTTCTTTCACCTGGAGTGCTGTTCATCAATCTAGGTTGTTTTGGTGCGAGTTGCCTGGTGTTGGAGATGTCTGCCTTCTCTCGACTGTAATGGGTCTATGCGGCAGTCGGCATGTGGTGCCCAAAAGCGACAAAGATCTATTTTCGATGTTGCTGTGTATTTTGTGTAAAAGCTTCATTGGAACATTTTGCAGAGTTGTCGCTACCTCGCAGATGCAAGCCACGTATGCCAGGAAAACCTTCCCCTGCTTCGACGAGCCCGCCATGAAAGCCGTCTTCAACGTCACCATCATCCACGACCAAGACACCGTGGCTCTGTCGAACGGCATGGAAATTGGTTGGTTTCAGAAACACAAAAACCCAAGTCCTTTTCTCATTTTTGTTACGTCACAAATCTCTATAGAATCTGGGTCAGTGCAAAAGCACAATTGTATGAAACATAAACATAAAAATAGAAAAACAGTTGCAATACAACACAAATGGTGGTTGGTAGAAGATATATGACGTGTGTGATAAAAGTTACTTTCAGGGCAGAGTGTGTTATGTGTGAGACAGTGAATAATTGATAACTTGGACATGTTATGAGAAAATCAGCAACTAGATGCTGTTAATGCTTTAATGAGTGTCAGAGTCTAACTCTTCCCCTCCCCGAACAGGCACTGCAGACTCTATCATTGACGGCGTGCCTGTCAGAGTGACTACATTTGAGCCCACAGAGAGAATGTCCACATATCTGCTGGCGTTTATTGTCAGTGACTTTGTTCACATTAAATCAACCCAAAACAAGAATTTGTTGGTAAGGCATTTTTGGTCCCTTCATCTTTTTTCATTAACAGTGTGGTCAGCATACAAACTAATTTGGATCGTAGACCAAAACGCGGTACAAACAACTAGTGTTAATGAGGGTTAGCGGTCACACCATCTGGATTACATTCCCGTGACCCCAGAATAAAAACATTTTCGAAAAAAGAAAGGATTCCTTTTTTCATTAGTTTTTTCCGACTCAAAGCTGCCTCATTCTTTGCAGATCCGAATCTGGGCTCGAAGAAAAGCCATAGATGACAGGCAGGGTGACTATGCTCTCAACGTTACGGGGCCGATCCTTCAGTTCTATGAGCGCTACTACAACACAACATATCCGCTCTCCAAGTCAGGTAGGTCAACGATGCGTCGACAATTCAATTCAACTGGACAGAACAAACATTAGCTGACAAGTTTCATGACAATTCATCCAACAGTTTTCACTCACAACCACAAATGTCAACCTCAGTAGAGGTCAACTTAAAGGATCACCAAAGTCATTAGGATTCATCCTCTGTAGGCCTGAGGTATATATATCAAATAACTGTTGATATATATACCTCAGATATCTTAGTCTGGACTGACCGTTCAATTGACAAACGTTGCCATCCCTACAGCCATGCGGCTAGCATGGCTAAAAAGCAGAAACGAGACAGCACAACATAAATGTTTTCCTGAATATGCTCTATTGTCTCTGCTCAAGCTCATTTATAAACCCTGTTAGCAGCCATATACTTAGATGATTTTTATTTATTGGGATCAGATAAATGCCAAATTCACCAGTGTACCCTTCTTGTAAAATGTCCTGATGATGTCTGAATTGCAAAGTAAAATTAAAACACTGAAGAATCTTCGGATTTTTTATACATTTCTTATCATCCCCAGATCAGATCGCTCTGCCTGACTTCAATGCTGGGGCAATGGAGAACTGGGGTCTGGTCACATACAGGGAGACGGCTCTGCTCTTTGACCCCATCATGTCCTCAACTGGAAACAAAGAGAGAATTACAACTGTCGTCTCCCACGAACTCGCACACATGGTAGGCCATAATATTCCTGACAAATTTCTACCATTGCATCTGATCCAGTTCAAGTAATCCGGAAAGAAAGAAATATTTTATAGTAAGTTGAAATAGGAGTTCATGGTCAGGACACTCGTCTAGTAATGTTGTAAACATACATATAGCCAAAGTTCTCAACCTCCCTTTACAAAGGCGGATGACGGATCATCACCTGGGGCCAAATTAGCCCCGCTCCCTTTTCGATCTATTGAAAGCCTGACATCACAAGTGATGTGAAACTCTGTGGTTGGGTATTTTCTTAAGGTTGTTGTATTTCTTGGAGTTGAACCTCAGTGGTAATGTTGGCCAACATCTTAACTCACAATCAGACAGCAGCAATTTTCATGGGAACATTAGTTCCCTGAAGATAAACTGAGGCATAACTGTTTACTGTTGCAAAACTCTATACCGCATTACTCATCATCATGCATTGTGTTTTTTGTTTTTTTTAGTGGTTTGGCAACCTGGTGACTCTGCAGTGGTGGAATGACCTGTGGTTGAATGAGGGCTTTGCGTCATACGTGGAGTACCTTGGAGCCAACTACGCGGAGCCCACCTGGAACATTGTAAGATCCAGGCTTGCGCCTTGTCAATTGTATTTCGCGGATCAATAATGTCCCAAAGGCATGGTTGGGTCAGAAAGCCTCTCCTTACTCATCCCTCTGCTTGGCTGCAGAAAGACGGGATCATACTGTCCGACGTGCACAAGGTGTTTGCTGTGGATGCCCTGGCCTCCTCCCACCCGCTGTCCCGTCGAGAAGAGGAAGTCAACACCCCTGCTCAGATCAGCGAGATGTTCAACACCATCTCCTACAGCAAGGTTAGCTTCTCTGACAATATCCCATACCTGATCTGATGTAGGATCTTATACAAACATACAGTTACAATGTTACCCTTTTGCACATTTCTCAAAATGATCATTTATTTGTATTGAGTAAGGAGCCCAGAGGATTGAAAATACCCAAAAATGAGGCAATACCTTGTGACACTGTTTTTTTATTGTCCCCTTATAGGCTGTTTTACCTGATTAATTATCTCTCTCTTTTTCAAATGCATTTAGCACAAACACCCAAGAAAACTATAACACCTTTGAATCAGATAACATTCAGTATAATGAGTCTTTTTTTCCCTGAATCTTATCATTTGCTGAACCAGGAGCCCCGTGGCCTCATCATGGAAACATCTTGTTTTAATATATTGGATTTGATGCGAAATGCTTTGCTGTTATGAGAAGTTCAAACAAGCCAATTTCTGGTGGTTTCTGTGTTTGGTGTTGTCAGGGAGCAGCGGTACTCAGGATGCTGTCAGAGTTTCTCACTGAGCCGGTGTTTGCCAAAGGACTCAGTGTGAGTATTAACTCTGTTGAAGGGCCTCATCACTTAATGACTACTGCCACTGTGTGTGTGTGTGTGTGTGTGTGTGTGTGTGTGTGTGTGTGTGTGTGTGTGTGTGTGTGTGTGTGTGTGTGTGTGTGTGTGTGTGTGTGTGTGCGTGCGCACACTAGATACAGAACCAAACCACATTTATGTTCATTCATTCTGGTGTGTGTGAGTTCACTTTAAATTTTAGTCGCTGTTTCTTCTCAGTCTTATCTGAACACATTCGCCTTCGGCAACACAGTGTACACGGACTTGTGGGACCATCTCCAGCAGGTCGGTACAGTTAACAACTGTAATTGTCACCTGGCAATGAGTCTCTGCCTGTGTTTCTTCTTAAATTCTTGCGACTCTTTGTTTGTTGTCAGGCAGTTGAAAACACACCAGGAATGCATATTCCTCACACCGTCCATGACATCATGAACCGCTGGACCCTTCAGATGGGCTTCCCAGTGGTCACTATTGACACCCGGACAGGAAGTATCACCCAGAAACACTTCCTGTTGGATCCAGACTCTGTTGTGGACAGGCCCTCTCAGTTCAAGTAGGAATCAGTTTGAGCTTATCCTGCAAGTTCCATGTATTTCAACAAAAAAGTACAGCGGAGGCTCATTGGAATGTTATTAGCTTTGCAAGTATTTAGTCATAAACTGAAGTATTGGAAATGTTGAATTTTTATGAAAAGTAGACGAAATGTACGAAGACCATCAGAGGTATCACAATACATCACAAGGGTGACATAAATGTATATACCAAATGTTATGGCAATCCATCAAATGGTTGTTGAAACATTTCACCCAAATACACAAATGTGAACCATGTGGTGGTGCTGGATGAAAAAAGACCATGAATATCTGTGCCATATTTCAAGGCAATCCATCCAATAGTCTAACAGAAAGACCGACCAATAGTCATTCAATTCAATTTATTTTGTATAGCCCAAAATCACAAATTTGCCTCAAAGGGCTTTGCAATCTGTACACATACGACATCCTCTGTCCCAGGACCAGGCCATTGTCATCCCTAGAGCCATGCCACTAGCATGGCTAGGAACCATCATTGTTCCACTTTGTCACTCATCGTCTTTATCTGTGTCATTCCAGTTACACGTGGTTTGTCCCGATCAAATGGATGAAGACAGGTGTGGAGCAGCAACAGTACTGGCTCCTTCAAGAGACAGGTACTCTCATAGTAACAGCCATTGCTTTTCTATTTTAGATCTGAATACTACAGAAGAAAAGGCTTCCAACCAGAATAGTGGACTCGACCAATCCCTGGTTATGGCGTTAGCTGAACATTTTGCACATCTTTCTTTAATATTTCCCATCAGACGTCCACTCTCTGATGAGAGTTTCAGGAGAGGACTGGGTGCTGGCCAACACCAACGTAGCTGGGTACTTTAGGGTGAACTATGATCTTGACAACTGGGATCGTCTCCTCTCCCTACTCAACACCAACCATCAGGTGAGTCACATGCTCATTCACGGAAGTTTTGCTGTATGTCCACTTTTAGAACACAAAAAGAGAGGGCATGGCTTTTTGCAGATGTAGCGCCTGTTCTGTTTGATTTGGGCTTAGTTGTCTGCGTATGTGAAGATAAATATGTACTTGTTTGTCTATGTCGTTTCTTTCAGGCCTTATCAATCATCAACAGAGCACAGATCATAGATGATGCGTTCAACCTGGCAAGGTAAAGAAAAATTATTATCTTAAGTATTAAATCATTTACACATTGGATGCCTGCCAAGAATGTGTTTCCTTTGTGTAGAGCCAAAATAATCAATACAACATTGGCCCTGACAACGACCAAATACCTGTCCAAGGAAAGAGACTACATCCCCTGGGAGTCAGCTCTGAGAAACCTCGACTACTTCATCCTCATGTTCGACCGCACTGAGGTCTACGGAGCTTTACAGGTTGATACCGCTTTACTATGAATACTAATGCTGTGTTCACACTCAGAGCGACACAAGCAACAGAACGGCCAAGCGTGGCCAGCTACATTGTCGCAGAGACGGTGTGAAGAGTTGATCAATCACTCGTTGCCATAGTTGTGTCGTTAAATAGCACTTGGCCCACGGCATTTTTATGCATCCACACTGGCGATAAATGTGGCTGGAACTTTTATGTTTTCTTGTTGTCCGTCCGTCCATACAACTGGTGCATTCTCGTGAACGCGATATCTCAGGAGTACTTAAAGGGAATTTCTTCAAATTTGGCATAACCATTCAATTGGACTCAAGGATAAACTGATTAGAATGTAATGGTCAAAGGTCACTGTGACCTCACAAACATATTTTTAGCCAGAACTCAAGAATTCATATGTCACTGGCATCTATTGAAATGGCCTAGTTGCCTGTCGCTGTGTCAATCCTAGTGTGAACATAGTATAACAGGATAAATGGATAAAGGGAAAGTGTAAAACAGCTGAACATAAAAACTACTGCTGATATATATTTTTATTTTAGCCATACCTCAAGAAACAAATCCAACCACTTTTTGAGCACTTCAAGACGATTACAGCTAACTGGACCAAAGTACCTACAGGACACACTGACCAGTAAGAATTTGTATACCAGAGGATGTATTCTTTCAAAAAGCAGGTGACTTACCAATTGGTGACGTGATTCCATTCAATGCTATATTTAATTTAGATTGTTACCTTTTCCACAACTCTCACACTGGGTATTGTCATGCTATATTGCAGTTTTCTCAAACATCCCCCTTCTCAGGTATAATCAGATCAATGCTATTGGAATAGCCTGCAGTATGGGTGTGCAGGGTTGCAGGGAGCTGATCAAAAGCTGGTACAGACAGTGGATGGAAAATCCACATCACAACCCGTGAGTACAGAGCAGTTGAAGTCTGTTATTCTGTGTTTCAAGATTTCCTATTCCCGAGATTTGACTGGCTGAGCAGACTGTGTTAATTTGCCAGGAAGCCAAAAGACAGCCCGTAAAACGGCTGTACAAACGTTGGCTGTAGCTAGCTGGCAGTGTAGCATTACGCACTGGCTGCATGTGTGGGGAGAAAGTCTATGTGTTTGGTTTCATTCTCTACTCTACTGTATGTTTACCTTGATGTTGACCAGGATCCATCCCAACTTGAAAAGCATGGTTTACTGCAGTGCCATAGCCTTCGGTGGTGTGGAGGAGTGGGACTTTGCCTGGAGAATGTTCAAGAACGCCACTCTTGCCTCCGAAGCTGCCAGGCTCAGGTCGGCCATGGCCTGCACCAAAGCACCTTGGATTTTGAATAGGTACATGCGACATCCAAATTTGTGGGAGTATTCACCTTTAATTAAGGAGTTTGTGAATGAAACACTCGTCTAGGCATGTGCTCTACCAACGCACAACGCTATAACGGTTACATTTATGTGAAAGTAGAGAATTGTTATTTATTCAGCAGACCACTTATTTCACATGTTTTCTGTACTTTTAAAGACACTGACTTTGATAATTAATAAGAATTTAATTAAATTTATACTTGCACATTGATCTGAAATTTTGTTCCGAAGCAAGTTGGCCACCATTTGACAAAAGTTTAACTGAGAGATTTCCTGTAGCATGTGAGACTGTAGGATATGAGGATGTAACTTTTGCTGAACAACATCCACTTTAACCACAAGCAACAATGACAGTACAAAGACACATAAAATTCACGGAATTCTTTTTTGTTGTTGTTGTAACAATCCTTAAATGGCACAGGAAAAAAACGAGTCACAGTCAGTGAACCGACTCAGCAATGTCGGTTTCACAGTAATATTTACGTAATATTTGCTAGCGTTGGGTAACGTTAGCCACCAATAGCTAACTTCATATCAGACCAAGAAAGACTGTCGCAGCAAAACACCTAAGTTTATGGATGAAATCAGTTGTGTTTCATTGCTCCTTATTTTCATTTGTAAGAGGGTGAATGTGCCATTAGTAACATTTCAAAAGTAACATCAGTCTCACTTTTAGCATTTTTTTGTCTTGCGCTATTTATGCTAATTCGACCGCTGTACTTTGAAGTGTGTTAATTCGCTGTGAACTTACGTAGCAATAGCTAGTGCTAACAATATACAAACCGTGTGTGTTTGTTTCATATCTGAGACTTGAGGTAATCTCAGAACTCAACAGTCAAAATAATTTCTACTGGGACAGTCCAATCTTCAACTTAATTTGTGTCACAGAGAGTGAATATTCGCTTTGTGTTCTGTTGGAAAACATCTTGAAAGCACAACTGACTTTACTCTTTTAGGTAGGTAACCCTAACACTATGGTAACAACCGTCTCACCCATTTTATAAATGCTCCCAGATTTATTCAATTAATGTGTCTCAATTTGGTTACTTCCATGAGCACACCTTCATGTAGTACACCAAGCACACTATGTACCGTACTTACTTTCGTTATGTGTAAGTCTCGACAGGGTAGTGTTGTCTCAGACAGCACATGGCTGTTATGCACTTTCCAGAAGCTCGGTAGATCAGGTGATGATAGTCAGCCACGGACATCATGTCGTATCGGTAGTGAATCAATTCCGACTGATAAATCAACCCAATGATGGCTTCTATTCGACGTTTATGCACTCAACACAGCCAGTGTAACAAGTGATCTTCTGCCAAATGTATTAAAATAGTGTTTTGGCAAAGCTTGCTTTGTAAGAACATGTTTTGGCCGAGCCAGGTATCTGGAGTACACCCTAGACCCAACTAAAATCCGCAAGCAAGACGCCACATCTACCATCCAGTACATCGCCCGGAACATTGTGGGGATGCCGCTGGCCTGGAACTTTGTCAGAGCAAGATGGACCTACATTTTCAAGCAGTAAGAGCATCCATACACACATAATTAACCATATATTAAGTGCTTTTGATGTTATGAACAGTTTTTGAGCCTGTGTCCACACCATCAGATTTAATTTGCAGTGTTTCTTGTTTACAGGGACATTTATTTGGCGTCAGACAAATGTTCAGTGAGGTCAACAACAGGATATAACCCAATTTCCCTCTGCTGATCTCCGTCATTATATCACTACATCTTTCAAGTGAACAGCATCTTTTTTTTTCTCTATTAGGTATGGAGGAGGATCATTTTCCTTCTCTAATCTCATCAATGGAATCACAAAGAGATTGTCTACAGAGTTTGAGTTACAGGAGGTACGCAGCCCACGCAGTCACAACCGCGCTGAAATAAACACGGTATTTCCCTGAGGGTATTTAGAGCAAAAGAAAGGCAACAAATGCATTCTTTTTTTGTCTCTCTCCAGCTGAAGAAATTCAAAGAAGACAACCTCCATATTGGTTTTGGTTCAGCCACCATGGCCCTGGAGCAGGCTATAGAGAAGACCACAGCCAACATCAAATGGGTGGCAGAGAACAAAGCCCATGTGCTGAAGTGGTTTAATGACGAGTCCAAATGAGAACACTAGGATGCTCAAAATACACACTCTTTTTATTTGTACCATCAGGGATACGTAATGAATGACAATCACTATAATCATCTTCCTCTTGGAAACAGTTGCGCAAAGTCAACTGACACTCACTGGTCATCCATGGGTTAGATATATGATGAACAAAGGGCCACATGTGTCAATAGACATCAGTGATGTTTTACTTGATGATTGTTTTACTTACAATACATTTATTTTTATTCCCAGATGTATGCAATGGACCCAATTATGGGATTCTAACTAGTAAATTAACTTTTCCTGCAGCTTCTTGTAAAGTCATTACCAAAAAGTCCCTCTCAATTTTAAGTTGTTCTCAACATTGGCTGTCTTTACATTGAAAATCCATTTGCCATTCCGTGGAAGGAGAGAAAGAGCCTGTTTTGATTTTCATTAGGCTTCTTGTTTTGTTTTTTTACTTAATGATTAGATCATAAATTATTGCACTACATGATGTACTAGTTGTCTGCCAAGTTTATGCAAAGACTCAAATGAGAAATAAATCAAAAAGGCTCGGAAAGACCTGATGTCTGTGTCTATTTTTCTTAATACAAAAATGATTCCCTGTTCTGTGATGGTCGCTCTTCACAGACTGTGTTTAATACTGTGATAGAAACTAAAGGCTCCACATAAACCAGTTTTGCCTGTCCATATTTCTGTATGTATATGACTCCACTTCTTTGGGAATCGGCCCTGTCAGTACTATATCAAATACAGGAAAAGGAATCTTCCAGGAAATTCTCATTTAAACATGTTGTGACAGTTCAAGGTTACAACATGAACTCTTTATGACCTGTATATAGTTGAAAATAATGAAAAGGTGAAAGGGTTTGTCTGTCAAAGCTCATAGGGAGAATGTGTGTACTGCACAGCCTGTGAAAACAGTTGTGTAATGCCTTCTTTGGCATTTAAGAAGGGAACATCATGCTCAGGCATGAAGAATACACATTTTAGACCAGTATTGAGTATGAAATGTGTGTCTCCAGCACCATTTCACTTCATTTCATGCTAATGTGGAACAGGAGGTCCACAAAGCTACTTTGCTTTACAGGCAGAAGCTAATCACTTTGAATTGTCAGTCAGAAAAAGCAGATCCAATTGTTCCAAAAATGGTCCTGCATCATGTTAGGTAGCTTGGAACATGGTGCATGCTAAAATCATTGCAACAAGGATGCCTCGGCAATGATGTAACGCTTTGTCAGACCTCTTGCCGTCTGACGCACTGGGTAGCCCGGCGCACGGTCGCAGTGGTTAATGTTGTGAATTCAGACAGACATTTGCTTAGATTTCGACAAACCCTCTGTGTTAGGTTTAAGAAAATAATCATGGATCGGCTAAAATAAGTGCGTAAACTAAGTAAAAATAGAAAACACGTCATAAACATCACAAACGCAACTTTGGGACACAAACACCGGTCTCCTGGTTGAAAGTCCTTTGTTAGTTTTGGGGTCTTTATACAGCGTCATCATACTCTCTGAGTGTTTTCCCTGAGCATCTAATACTATTGCTTGACACAGTTATATTCAAGACAAGACTCAACAAGTTTAAGAACAGACAAATGAGGCAATGACTGTATATTCTGTTTGAGGACTGTGCAATTGCCTGCCGCATTATTTGGAAAGACAAATCCGGCCCTACTCGGGACGTTTTGGATTTTGCTTGATGTGGTATAAATAGTGTTTCCCTCAGCACAAATTTTCAAATGAGTTATTTGGGGCATTTCTTGGAACAAGTGGACAAGCAGCTGATGTGCCAAAAGGGAGTGCGGTGTTGCAGACATCACTGTATTAAAATAGGACTCCACAATCAACAGGTGAAAGGTTGTCTGCAGTCTAAACTACCTAAATGCAAGGTAAGAGCAATTACCAAGGAAATGGTTTCATGTCATTGCATTATACTGGAAATTGTTTTTTAGGTGGGGGTATCAGAGGGGCGATTAAATGAATTTGATAGAATTTGAAGGCTTATGAGACATCATATTTTGAGACAGATTTTACAACTACCCTTACCATTCACACATTTTCATATATTTCATATGCATATTTTGAAATAACTCATTAAAGAAGCTCAATGGAAACGGCAAACTTAGCTAACACTTCCTTAATTGTGAGAAAAAAAGTTCTTCGCTCGTTTTAAGTTTTTTTTTTGCCTTTTGTCAAAAAAGACGAGATGCGCTAAGTAGATTATGGAAACTTAATAACCTTGCGAACATTTAACTTACATGACCGATAAGCTGTTTCCGCTGTCGCCTTCAAGCAATGAATAATCCCATTGCGTGTGAAAGTCTATTAGAAGTAGCATATAGAAAGAACTGTTAAAACTTGCCCAAATGAAAGAAATTCCTGAAGACGTCTCTCTATTTTTCTCTGGTTGACAGTTAGATATGGTTAGATACCCGAGCACACTTTTCTCAACGTGCACAACCCCAACTTATTCTACTCAGTTTACTGGCGGATTACAGCCATGCGTAGCCTTTAGCGCCAACTTCAGACCAAACTACGCTGTAGCCCAGTTTATTTCGCACCAAAGGTTATGGAAATGGTTTTAATTTGTTTTTCTACTTTTGCGACAATTCGCAGTTGAATGCTGACGCTTCTGTTTTCCTTTCGTTATCGGGCAAGAGTAACATTGCACGATCATCAAAATGATTTGCATATGTATTTTGTCTTATGTTTGCAGACCATAATCCAAATACGTTGGGAAGACTTTTCTGTGGCAGCTGTGTTGACTTAGGGGTTCTTGCACCAAACATCTTCTTTCAATTTAACCGTTGGAATGTCTCCACTCCCTAAAGCCAAAACTGTTTGAGTCAACCAAAGCAGACTGAGTGTGCACAACATTTGAGGCGAAAGAAAAGTTTATGCAGTTTTGTAAACCCTTCCTTGTCCCATTTCATTATGCAACTCTATCTTCTTTAACATCGCCAGATCTGTATACAGTTGACATTTGCAAATTGTATAAACACACACACACACACACACACACACACACACACACACATATACAGTTCTACTGTAGTTCACACGATTTACAGTAGTGTATAAACAGAAATCCGCTTCTAGAGAGAGGGCCTTTATTCAGAGCCATCCTGCTGGTATAAAGTTCACAGATTAGACAGGGCTCTCTGTTATCTCAAGGACTTTTTACAAGTCAATGTTTAGAACATTCAGCTTTTTTCCCCACCCAGGAAATCAACCATTAACTCTGGGCTGAATCTGACAAGGCACGGCATAAATAGCAGTCCCGTTCCTCCATCTGTCTTCTTTTCCTCCGGTGAAGACATGGGGAAAGGCCTCTTCATCAGCAAAGCAGTGGCAGTGACCTGTATGGTCGCAGCCATCGGTGCAGCGGCCACCATCATAGCCCTGTCTGTGGTTTTTGCTCAGGAGAAGTCAAAGAATGAAGTGACGCCGCAATCCACCGCCAGCCCTACCGCCAGCCCTACCGCCAGCCCTACCGCCAGCCCTACCGCCAGCCCTACCGCCAGCCCTACCACCAGCCCTACCACCAGCCCTACCATCAGCCCCACCAGTCCCACCACTCCCTCCACCCCAAAGGAGCCCTGGCAACGGTACAGACTCCCAGACTCCCTCGCTCCCATCTCCTACAATGTCACCCTGTGGCCCCGGCTGGAGCCCAACGCAGACAACCAGTTCGTCTTCACTGGACACTCCACGGTGGTGTTCAAGTGTGTGAAAGAGACCGACCTCATCATCATCCACTCTAACAAGCTGAACCTCACCTCCTTCGAGGGATACCATGCCAAGCTGACTGGCCTCAGCGGAGCAACTGCGCCCGGCCTGAAAAACACCTGGCTGGAGATTCCCACCCAGTACCTGGTGGTGCAGCTCAACAGTCTGCTGCAGGCCGGCAGCACGTACGAGCTCTACACCGAGTTCATTGGAGAGCTGGCCGACGACCTGGGAGGATTCTACAGGAGTGAATACATTGAGGATGAGGTGACGAAGTAGGATGTTCTTTTTCCTCTTAATTTGATTATTTAATTAGTTTTCAATATTTTGCTTTAGTTCTGAGAATTAGTGCGATTTTAAACAATGTGTAAATACTAATATGTAGTAATGTAATTTAAACACATGAATTTTAACCAGACATTCACTTTAAGTCATAGCATTTTGGTAACATATTCACTTCCTCTGCCCAGAGTCAGATGGAGATGTCTGTCCATTAGATAAGAAGCTATGGCCAATAGTCTGTTAGCTTAGTTTAGCATATAGACTAGAAACAGGGGGAAACGTCTAGCCTGATTCCGTACAAATGTAACAAAATTCTACCCACACCTCTAGAACTCAGACATTAACACATCGTATGGTGGGCTATTAATAACAAGGAACCTTTAGCTCTAATTCTTGACCAGTTCAATGGATAAAATTAGGAGAAAAGAAAGTCTATGTGGATGTGGTTGCAATGTCAGTTTGTTGATTTTAGATTAACTTCAGTACAGGATGTTTTACAAAAAAAATGTTTCGCAAAATAAATAAATAAATGAAATAAAACAATAACTTTTATTATTTTAAACTCTCTTGAACAAAAACAAAACATTTAGATTTTGTAGTGTTATATTTACAGTCACCATGTGTAAGATTAGAAATATTGACACTTTGGTTACTCCTGGTGGTTGTATCAAAAAAGACACTGTGGTAGACAGTAATGCATTTACAGCTACGGCTGCAGGTGATATTTCTCAAGCCTTTCGTTACATGGATCATCTGCTGGCGTGTGACACAGTAATCACAAACAACTCTATGCATTATATACATTCAAACTTCACATTACACACCAAAATTCCTGTCCTTACATTAACTTCCATAAAAAAATAACTGCAGGTGATTTCCATGCAGCGAGGTATACAGATTTCTACCGCTTTAGTTTGCGTGTCTTATCTCGTCAGATAATTATATTCTCTATTGATGCAAAAAACAACCCCTTTCCCACGGGTTACATTACAGCACACCGTGGGAAAGGGGTTTTCCTCACCAAGGGAGGAGTAAAAAAAAGACTTCGGGAAAGTGGGTACCCAAAATTAATAACCACTTAATTCCAAAATAACTAGAATACATTGAACAGGGACTGTATCGAAGTGTGAGAGTATCTTTAACATTTGATGTGAGTGTTAATTATTCCATTTTCGTATCTGCTATTGTCAGAGTTGTGGCCACAACTCAAATGCAGCCGACTGATGCCAGGAAAGCCTTCCCCTGCTTCGATGAGCCCGCTATGAAAGCAGTCTTCCACATGACCCTCATTCACCCCCTCAAGACCGTGGCTCTGTCCAACTCCATGAACTACGGCAAGTTCTTCTCTCAGCGTCCAGTGCAACGTTTTACACGTTAACTGTCCATGTGTGATGTTTCCTAGTAACCCCGAGCTTCAAGTGTAACGCACCGATGCATCCCTATTTCATTCGCAACAACAGCACACATAAAATTTTCAGCTGTATTGTATTGCATACTGATACAATGTGCTTATTATTCCTCATTTGTAATGAATCTGCTGCTGTCTTTTCCCCCCACACACAGACCCTGTTAACATCAGTATGAATGGACACAATTTGATCCAGACAAGCTTCCAGCCCACGGAGATTATGTCAACCTACTTGCTGGCTTTCGTTGTGTCTGATTTCACCTTCATTTCGTCGCAACCGGACGCAGAAGTTTTGGTAAGTATTTATTACGTCTCACCATACAAATAGAAATGGGTCTATACTCCTATTATTATTATTATTACTACCATTTTGCACTCACGCTCTCTGACCCTTGACCTTCCTGGAGAGTGGAACAAGGATTTTGTTCGGATGACCAATAAACTGTGACATTGATAATCAGCTATGAGAACCACATTCCCCCTCAATACCGATTCTACTGCCACTACTAATATTGCATTTGCTGCGACTACTGCTACTATCGACTATTGCTACAATGGACTACCATTGTTGCTACAACAGCTTGAATTAGGCCCAATAATTTAAGATGATCTGACTTGAGGCCCACAAGAACTTATTTTTCTCATGTATCTGCTCTGAATGCTGATGCGCAGATTGAAAGCACATTGAGGCAAATTGCAATAGTTTTGAGAAAGTATTGCTGTATTCTTTCGAGAAAGAAATGCATCCGACTTAAAACGAGGGAGTTTTTATGGCTCATCACTGTGAACCTGGATCCTTGATGTTATGGATGAGCCCATTTCATACTGGAACGGACCATGTTTCCACAGCCGTGTAACCAACATGACTGGATCATGCAGTGGTTTCATTTCAATCACTGTGTAGTTATGCTTCTGATTTAACAGTTTGTGTTAGTTAACTGCATGATTGATTGAAGTTGTTTTACGAACCACTGCTACTACCACTGCTACCACTACTAGGACTACAAGTACCATCACAAACAGCAGATGTTGGATCATCTGTAGTTTGCTGCTCTGCCCTGTTGGACGCAGTGTTCCTATGCTGCCCTCTGCTGGACCCCCAGGCTTAGCTCAGGCCTCTGGTCTACTATTGGTTCTGTCTATTTAATAAATCTCTGTTTGTGTACAGATCAGGATCTGGGCTCGTAGGAAGGCTATAGAGGAGGGCCAGGGGACCTATGCCCTGGAGAAGACTGGGCCCATACTGGCATTCTTTGAGAACTACTACAACTCTACTTACCCCCTGAACAAGTCAGGTAGAAACCACACTGACAGACCAACACAAGGACAGTAACTAGGTTTACGTTGCTGTATTCATACTGCTAACCGAAATTACTTTCTGAACGTTTTTTTTTTAGACCAGATTGCACTTCCTGACTTCAGCGCTGGAGCCATGGAGAACTGGGGCCTGATCACCTACAGAGAAACCGCCCTCTTATATAACCCTGGCGTGTCATCCAATGGAGACAAGGAGTGGGTGGCAACAGTCATCTCCCACGAGCTCGCTCATATGGTAACATACTAAAGGACATTCAATGGGGTTCTGCCCTCCAGAAACCAAATCATATCTTTGATGGTCATCGTGTTTAGCTCTGTGTTTCAAAACCGATAAAATTAAGCTCTGTCCTCTCAGTGGTTTGGGAACTTAGTGACCACGCGGTGGTGGAATGACCTGTGGCTCAACGAGGGGTTTGCCACCTACGTCTCTTATCTTGGAGCCGACTATGCTGAGCCAACGTGGAATATGGTGAGTTTTGAAGATACCACGCTGATAATTTACCTGCTGAATATATTGAATGGATCCCTTGTTAAATTGCTCCAGTGTGAGCCCAGTCCTGACAAGGTGGATCCAGATAATCCACTTAATGTGTTACAAAATATGTGTAAAATGCCACAATGCCCAATTCAAATATTTCCTCTGTGCATTTTCCAGAAAGATTTAATAGTTCTGAATCAGATCGTTGGTGTGATGTCTGTGGATGCCTTGGCCTCCTCCCACCCCCTCTCATCCAAAGAGGAGGACATCCTGACGCCAGAGCACATCAGCGAACTGTTTGACTCCATCACGTACAGCAAGGTAATGTGTGTAATTGGAATTAACACGTCTTTACTTCCTTACCCCAATGTATTGTTCTCTTCAAACCCCAAGAGACAAGATGTCGGCCTCCGCCAAACAAAACATAATGAATTAAACTGTTCCCTTTTCGTCCTGGGTGACCCTAATCAAGGACTGTTTGGGAACTACAGAATTAAAGTACTAAGGAATCACTGATCCTCATTAAGCTGTAATTGTGTCACATCCAATATTTCACCCACTAACACTGCTAATATCCTCCTGTGTTTCATTACAGGGTGCTGCGGTCCTCAGGATGCTCTCTGAGTTTATCACTGAAACCGTCTTTTCCAAAGGACTCCATGTGAGTACAGCTGATTCAATTTGTATTTTGTTAATGTTGTTTGTAATGTCCCCGTTTTATTGCGCTGCATCTAACTTTGTTCACCACAAAAGCACAACTCAAGCATGACACATTTTTTATTATTTGTCTGCAGACATACTTGGAGGAGTTCAAGTATAAGAACACAGTCTACACAGACCTCTGGAAGCACCTGCAAATGGTAAGATAGCGCCATCCACAAAACAGCCACGTATAAAGAAAATGTCTTCAATTTTTTTGAGGGTAGCGCAACAAGCTGCTCACACAAAACTGATAATCATACGAAAGTTGATCAAGCTAACGAGTTAGAATACAGTCGCCTATTTAAACATCCAGCGGCAGAGAAACATTAGCGTTCATTTCAAGTCATGTTTCTGGATACCGGAAAAATGTAAGTCTAGTATTCGCTCTCCTATTAGCTCTGTTTTTGGTCTCCACCAACTCGTGAGCGAAATATCTGGCTCTTTAGCTGCTTAACTCTCCGCTATGTTCACCATGCTAGCGGCTAACTTGTTTTTGCTGTTGCTCGGCGCTGGGCAGGTGACAGTCCAGTTGGTGAAACAACCTTCTCGCGTACGACAAGTAGCTTGAAGTGGCTAATGTTAGCAAACTTTAGGTAGCCTTCCACTTTGGACCACAATCGCCGCTGCGCAACAATATATATGTGTAGCCTTGCTTTAAACATTTGTAGAAGGAATCTACCTGTTATTCACTGTGACTCATGACCAATGGTCAACAGCAGAATAAATCAGTGTAGGGAGCAACAAACAGTCACAATATTACTAATATATGAATATTCCTCTATTAAGGCAGTGGATAACGCCAACATAAAGCTGCCCCACTCCGTCGAGGTTATCATGAACCGGTGGATCCTACAAATGGGGTTCCCGGTGGTCACCATCAACACCAAGACTGGAGCAATTACCCAGAAACATTTCTTGTTGGACCCAGACTCTGTAGTGGACAGACCCTCAGAGTTCAAGTAGGAAACATTCTTCATGTTTCTTGTGAATATGCTGAATATACCGAGTGTGATCATATTGGGCCCTGTCATAAGAAACTCACCCGCTCTCTCTGTGTACTCCGTGTTTACTTATGTATGGCGGGATGAATGCGGCTGTAGCTATGAGTGGTTTGTCCCGATCACCTGGATTAAGACTGGAGGAGACGAGCAGCAGGACTGGCTTCTTAACAAAGAGGGTAAGATTTATTCCGGGTGTTCGTACAGAGCATTGCAAAGATGATGAACACGATAGAAAAAGATGCAATACTTTTGTTTTTTAATGTCCATCCAAACAGCTACAAACACAAAAATGATTCTTGGTCCAAATGATTGGCTGGTGGCCAACATAAACATGAAGGGCTTCTACCGAGTCAACTATGACTCCGACAACTGGGAGCATCTCCTCGCCAAGCTGAGCTCCCATCATCAGGTGCGTGACGCTGCGCACAGAGACGCCCCATTCCGCAGTGTTTTTAAATGATGAATACTGAAGCCCCCCAAAACTCAATTCCTTTGTTCGCTTTTCAGGTCATCCCAGTGATCAACCGAGCTCAACTCATCGATGACGCTTTCAACTTGGCCAGGTGAGGCCGTGTTTTTGTTTTACAAAGCGCTTGCTGTCAAATGTTGAAAGAGAGAGCTGAGCAATCATACGCACGTGCCTTTTTCAGGGCCAAGATGGTGACCACAACTCTGGCTCTGAGTACGACCAAGTTCCTCAATAAAGAGGTCGAATACATGCCCTGGGAGACAGCCAGGCGAAACTTGAACTACTTCTACCTGATGTTTGACCGCAGCGAAGTCTACGGGCCCATGCAGGTTTGTGACGAATGGGAAACTTTTGCCGTGCTTCCGCAATTAATCCATTCCAATGCCGATCCCCAAAGAACAGCAGCATGGAGGTGTTTATGAAGGAATGCGGATTGGTTAATTGTGGGAAAATATAGCTTGAATTTGTATGCAATGCAGATTGATCACAAGTCTTTACTTAATCATTTCTTCAAACAGCAATGTAACCTAACAAACCGTGCACATCTTCGTTCCTCAGGCTTACTGGAAGAAACAGGTCACCCCTCTGTTTGACCACTTCAAAAATATCACTGTCAACTGGACAGAAATCCCAGAAAAGCACACCGACCAGTAAGGATGTTAACATGCCACCCGCCTGTGTTTTAACCCATGTCTGTTTCACTTTTATTCATATTATTTGATTGACAATTTAGGTTGCACTAAGCCGCAGTAAACCGTGTCCTTGTGGATTAATGCAACGTAGATTAGATGAAACTTTAATTATCCCCACGGGAAAAACTAGATAATGCCAAACGAATCCACCCATCCTCTCACCGAGCTGCACCTCCACTCCACTCTGTATCTCTTTAATGTGTTCACTCCAATTTACCTTATCTTGAGAGAAATATTTTCTATCTCCCGGGTTTATGTTTACTTTCTCACTTGCATTCTCACTGCTGGAGAACTTTCCTGCAGTTCTACTGAAAAGATGCATTTTTCAGGTGTGGTGGGATTTACTCGATGTCTTGAATGAGCTGAGCAGAGAAATGTGGCCGTTTTCAAATTTGGTGAAAAAAAGGTTTAAAAAAATGTAAATAAAAACCTCCTGAAGGAAGTGCCCCATCTCACTTCCCAGTCCTGGGGGGATGCGAGGTCTGCCGTTGGATCTCTCCCGAACATTCTCCTGACCCCTTTGTTTCATCTCATGTCCCTGTCCAGGTACAACCAGGTGAATGCAATCTCCATGGCCTGCCGCACTGGAGTGGAAGGGTGTAAGGAGCTGACCACCGGCTGGTTCAAAGAGTGGATGGACAATCCCGCTAACAACACGTATGTTCACACCCTGGCGCTCTCCTTTCGTTCTTTCTTTTCCATACTGTCTTCCTCTAGGGATTAATAGGTGGGGTTCTCCTAAACTTGTTAAATGCAGCAGTTTTAAAGAAAATTGTAATTCAAGTACTTTATTTGCCAAGCCATCGCTGTCATTGCCTTTAACTCTCTGTTCTCTTCATCAATGGTTGCAGGATTAGTCCCAACCTGAAGTACACAGTGTACTGCAGTGCGATCGCAGCGGGAGGGGCGAAGGAGTGGGACTTTGCTTGGAAAATGTTCAAAAGCGCCACCATCGCTACAGAGGCTGAAAAGCTCATGTCCGCGCTGTCCTGCACCAAACAGCCCTGGCTGCTGAACAGGTCGGTGATACTGACATCGTGCTCTTCTTCTGCTCATCTTTGCACTCACTCACTGCCTGCAGGGTTTCGATGGTCCTACGTCAAACACCTTGGCAGCAGCAAATAGAACGTTTTGTCCTCACCTGTGAGTGTGTTTCAGGTATCTGGAGTATTGTCTGGACCCGAACAAGATACGTAAGCAGGATGCCACCTCCACCATCATTTCCATTGCTAGCAACCCCATCGGTCAACCTCTGGCATGGGACTTTGTCAGAGCCAAATGGGACCATATATTCAATGAGTGAGTCTTCCCTCATGCACGCACACGTATAGAATGTAACGGTCAAAGCTGTTAGGGGTCACGGTTGAACGTATTGCTGTGGAGGCAAAAGGAGGAGTTTATACTGGTGGTGTTGTTCGACCACTTTGGTACAAACTGCATTATCTATAACTAATATTGGATGGACTACCATGAGATTTTGAGCAAATATCCACAGTAGCCAGAGGGTGAATCCTGACTCGTCCTCTAATGCCATTTTCGGTTAAAAAAATACTAGTTTGTCCAATACTTTGGTTTATGATCAAATCCCAGCAAAACTAATGCTATTCCCTTGAACCTACGGCCCTTATTAGCTAACATGCTCAACTACGATGGCGAACATAATAACGTCGGCATGTTAGCATTGTCATTGTTTGCACGTTAGCATGCTGACATTTAGCATTTAGCTCAAAGTGCTGCCGCCTAGCATGGCCACAGACTTATAGTCTTGTTTTTAAAATCTCCAGCCAAACAGCTTTGGTTACGCAGCCTGTAGTTGCATGCACAATGTTAACAGCCTGTCTGTTTGTTTGTGCCTTTCTCTCCAGCTATGGTGGTGGATCGTTTTCCTTTGGAGGACTTATAAGCGGACTGACCCGACGATTCTCCTCTGAGTTTGAGTACAAGCAGGTACCGTTTCTCCAGTGTTCGTTGTTGTTCTCTGTGAGACCCCGATGAGCAGATATTTCATCCACACGGGCAATTTGCGAGTGGGTTACTACGAATGACTAGACTATTGTTTGCAAGGTGCTGTGCATCAGGTACAGCATGACGCATGAACGTTTCCTTACACAAGTAGTGAAGAAAACGTTCTGATACCCTAATCCTATAGTTCATACCTGTTTATGCCGACATTCAGAATTGAATCCCAGTAACCCCCCCCCCCGTTCCTCCCCAGTTGCTGCAGTTCAAAGAAGACAACGCCGGGCAGCTTGGCTCGGCCACCACGTCTCTCGAGCAGGCGCTGGAGAGTACCAAGACCAACATGAACTGGGTGGCCATGAACAAGCAGCAGGTGTTTGATTGGTTCACCAGTGAGACCCCTTCACCAAATTAACACAAATGCAGATTGTCTTCCCGACTTTTACACCGGCTCAAACCAAATGTTTTACTATAAATATCCTGAATGTGATTTTCTTTTCTTTTTCAAATGTAAAGTTTTGATACCAAATGAAAATATGTTTTAATACTGTACATTCTGTAAACATTCAAAAGGTTGTGAATCGATGTCACGACACAAGAGTGTGAAATTATCTGCATCCCCATATTTTTTTTGCATTTATTGTTGATGCCAGTGTTTTGAATAGAAGCCACCTATTTTGAATAAAACCCACCTATTTTGAATAAAATTCACTTGTACTTCCAAACTGTGAGCACAGATTGTGTTTCAACTTAGAGAACTAAGTCCATTTAAATGTAAAATATCTGAAAATAAATATCCCCAAACACTCAGTTGCTGAGTGTGGCCTCTCCGGGCATCTCAGTAACATCACAGATCACAGTGTTGACATAGCAACAGCATAAAACATTCATTCGCAAAGTGGGCCATCCATCTTCAATGACTAAGACACATTATGTGCCCATATTATTAACTTCTGGGTCACACATGGACACTGCAGAGAAACACTTTCTGACAGGAAGTGACAATCAAGACTTGGAGTGAAATACATTATTCGCTTTGGAGTTTCTGAGCTGAATCCAGAAACTCCATTTATTTGTCATGTTTTATGGTCTCAACCACCCGGCATGTTTACACAGGATCGGAAGAGGCGCCAATTAACTGGTTCCAGTTCAGCTGCCACTTCTCTCAGTTGGGGGTCTTTCCTTAAGGACTTTAGCGGGGATGTGCTCCCTGTTTAGCACCCCATTGTCACGCTGACAGCTGCAGTGTTTGTGTAAGGAAGTCGAGGCCAAGCACTAAATATATATATATATATATATATATATATATATATATATATATATATATACATCACAGAAAGAGAACATTTGGATAGATGAATGCAACAAACTCAAGGGTTATTTTTGATAAATTAAGTTTATTTTGTTCACATTGTGAAAGCTCAATAAATATACAGTTTTATGTGTAAAAACAAAAACAAAAACGCACAAATAGGACAGGAATATATCTTGTTCAAAATAACAAAATTAAGAAGATTTGTCCATAGATTTTGTTCGAGGTCATTGCTGCAATGAAAATAGTGGCTAGATGGCCGTGTCTCTCAGCACTGTCCAGAGAAGGCGTCGTTTTGAAGTTGCTGCTGTGGCGTCCAGAACTGCTCGCTGGTGAAGCAAACTCCATTTGAAACCTAACAACAGAAGACAGATTTTTGGTTATGAACTCATTCCACACAAGGTCACCGTGAAGCAAATTCCCTTTAGCTCAAAAGCTTTTAAATCTGTGGAGCTGTACAAGACCATGACATGAAACATACCTGATATGAGGGCTGCAGGGAGGACAGATGTTCTGAGCTCATGGTGTTACAGTCTGGTTCTTGATGGCCGTAGCTGGCTGCTGGCTGACCCAGGAACTGGCTGAGGTTTTGGGGCTGCTCCGCAAACCCTGAGGCTCTCTGCTCCAGCGCCTCCTCGCTGAGGCCCAGCTGGGCCGACAGGTAGGAGATGTAGCGGATGGTGAGGCGCAGCGTCTCGATCTTGGTCAGGGTCTGCCCGGCGGGGGCCACCGAGGGAGGCAGGTATGTCCTGAGGTGCTGCAGGGCCTTGGTCAGATCCCTCATCCTCATCTTCTCTCTCTCGCTGGCCGTCTGCCGCTTCTTCCCCGGATACCTGGATCTGGACTTCTTCGTGGTGGACGACGTGGCCGTGGAGGATCCGGAGCAAGGCGGAGGCTGCGTCCCATGGGAGAGGCGAGGCGCCGCCGGGCTTTTGAAGATGAAACAGTCCATGGCGTTCGGTTCGCTTCCGGTGGCCTGCAGGGAGGCGGGGGAGAAGCAGAAGGAGTCCACAGAGGAGGTGGGAGACAGGCTGCTGCTGCCTGCGCTGAAGTAACCAGGGTCGGAGGCTGCATCGTAGGCCAGGGGATTGTAGGGCTTGTCCAGCAGGGACTCAAACAGGAAAGAGTTGTCCTGGAGCTGGAGAGGAGAGCAGTAGGAAACCTCCATGGCTGCTGTGGTGGTCGTAGTCGTAGTCTTGGTCTCCCCTGAGCAGTCAGTGTGTTGCTGGTGAGGCAGGCAGAGAGGACAGTGAGGAGGACCCAGGAGGCCGCTCCATATATGTGGTGGGAGGTGCGAGGTTGCACCTCCGGCAGCCACCTCCGGTCCCTGAGAATCTCTGGGAGCAGGTCCGACACCTCGACCGGGGCTGGCTGGCTGGCTGGGTGGGTGGCTGTGGGGGTGTGGGGGTGTACCATGGGAAACATGCCAGCTCCGGGACAAGGTGTGACCGGAAGTAGACAAGTTCACACGACACGCTCCTGCAGCCTGGGGAACATGACAAAGGGTTGTACCTGGGTCTCAGGTCTAAAGATCTGATACCAAAAAATTATAAATAAACCATGGCTGGATGAAAGAATGAGCCACGGAGCTGTGAGGCCTCGAGTTCAGAGAGGCACAGAGACGCCCCATCATACAGTAAAAGGACTTTTACCCCCCCCTCCCACACACACACACACACACACACACACACACACACACCACACAAGGTCAGGCTGCAAAAGTGTGCCGGTGGGCAGCTGTGAAGTGTGAGGAGTTTACACCTCGTCCTGTTTGGACAGCAGTCCTCACTGGCCTGGGAACCCTGATCTGCAGAACCAAACCGACACGCTGGACCGGACTAAGTCTTTTATGGAGTCCAGGTCCACGCTCGCTGTCCTGGCCACCGCTTCCATGCAGAAGAGGTTCTTTCGGGCCTCAGCGGGACCTGGTTGGGATCTAGGTTGGTACCAGAAGGACGTAGTTTCCAGATTGTTAGCGTTAAAAAAACAAGCCAGTTCATTTCCACCGTGATTAAAGTATTATGATGTTAGAGAGAAAGAATTGTCAATAATAGCTAAGGTCGGTGGCAGATTGTTTATTTAGTTTGCAACTTTATAGTTATATCACTTTATATTTATCAGACGCCTTTGCTCTAAGAAATATTTGAAATCTTTCCTCAGCGCCTTTTTTGTTGTTGTTATTATTAAAAATGTTATTACCACACAGCGTCTCTTCTCCCTTGATCCCCTAAATATTGTTTCTGGTTCACAAACTGCTGCAGACAAATATGCTGCATGTATTCAAGTTATAGGGTGAATATTGGCGAAGAGTTTCCTGCGTGTGGATTTCATTTCACATTGTTTCAACCTCGTTGTTTGGTACGGGATGTTAGAAATAAGAATGTACTTATGTTTTTTTTTTTTTTTTATTGCCTCCATCACCAATTTTCCATTCATTCACACCATTAATATAATTTAGCAGAGTAGGGTTCTTTATTTATATTTGTGTGAGGACTCTCTCTAGTGGTCCTCTGATTGTCAGGCGTCGACTGTGGATCCGAATCCCGAGCAGTGTTCCCACAAACCACCGCGTCACATTTGACTCCTGCTCTGCAGCAGAGGTGAAACCCACAAGCGGGGGGGGGGGCGACGACGTGTGAACCGGTCCCGCACAGCTCTCCGGCCACCTCGCTTATGCAAGACAAACAGCCAATCAGATGTTGAGAGAAAAATATCCAAAGCAGAGAGATGGAACGTTAAAAAGTTTGAAAATCAACATTTCTCAACTGATTTCGCTGAAGCTGGTTTATTTATTAAATTTATTTAATTTTCTTGAGTTGGAGAGTGTATTAGATGACACCAAACAACTCATTGCAACTCATTCTAGCACTTTAGTCTCTGTTTGATTGAAGTTTGAAGCTTTTTACAAATGGGATCCTGTCACTTTTACTTAACTTACCGCGTTCCTTTTTAAAGCTTTATTTTATTTGAGTGTATTTTGTGGGACGAACATCTTTCGCCCTATTGGTTTTCAAATGATAAACTATCAACTGAATATTACGTCCCGCTCTAAACCTTCGGCAGAGTTTTCTCCCCCAGCTGTCAGCTTTCCTCCTGCCCTCCCCGGCTGATGATAGGGAGGCTCGGCCTCCTCTTAATCCACATTAAGCTCTGACAGTGTTTACTCACACGTAATGAGCGAATAATCAGCATGGCAGTGCTAACCCTTTCATCCCCGACCCTTTCAGGGCCGCAGAGTTTATTAGCTCTTCTGTGATGAAAGGCCCGAGTGGGCACATTAGGCTTTGTGTTGTTTTTTTTCGCATGGCTGCATATCAGATGAGCTGCACGTATGTGGCAAACCAAACACTTGGGCCTAATTCTCCTGCCTGCCATGGAGCTTCTCTATGAATACTAAAGCATCTCTGTTGGCTCTAGCAGGTAATTAGGGCTGTAGGTGAGAGTGTAGGGGGGAGAGCAGGGAGGATCTCATATCTTAGTCTAGACTTAGCGGTGCCAGGGACCTCTCTGTTGTTTGCTCAACCACATTAACAAAGACACACTAAATAAACCAGATAGCTCTGGTCTGCTTCGATGAATGACACCATGAGAGGGAATTACTGTAATGTTTCCGGAGGGGCTTGTGTCCCAGGTAATGTTGCACGATCCCATGTTTAGGGTATTTACGTTTCACTTTATGGCGTTCTAGTAATATTCACTTATGTATAGCCTCTCTGTGGCGTATTATTTTTGCTTGTCACAGTTGCATGATCTGCTGTAGAATTATTGTTGTTTATTGTCTCCTCCCTAATATATGAGCATGTTATTAATATACACACACACACATTTCACAAACAATCTGGCCAAAAAAAACAAAAAACAAACATGAATGTGGTTGCATAATACAATGTATTTCCCACCAGCTACATCATGGGGTCTTTTACAATTCATTTTTCTAAAATGCAAAGTACTTGTTGTTTTTATGTGTTTTTTTTAAATGTCATTCCATTTTAAGTCTTCTGACGTTGTCGCGTCAGTCGAAAAAAAAAAAGATCACAGGTGCAAACGATAGAACTAACGAGGTCTGATTTTCATTCGGCCGCCTCAGTTTCAGGGATGCACCGTTAACATCATTAGTGACACCTGTGCGTTTTCCTGCAAGTTCAAATGTCTGCTGTGGAAAAGAGGGGCAAGTTAATAAAACAGGACCTCTGCAACACTTCATTGTTTTTTTTATTTATTGTTGTTCACCTCGACTATTTGACATTTGACATTGTGGGTCTGAATAAGTCACTCTTTTCTTTTGCTGTAGCTTCAATGAAGAGTTGCACTGCAACAAGCTGATACAGAATATGTACGCTACGCTGAGGAAGGAACGTTTTTAAAGGTGCCCATACAAACAATGAAACGTGTTTGGCTTGATAGAATCAATCACTCCTTTTCAAAGCTGGTTATTAAGATCAGTGATGAAATCCACGGTCTTTATTTTATGCAAAGAGATAACATGAGGCCTCGGCAGTTAATCAAATAAAGCAGAGCTACAACCTCATTGGTAATAAGTTCCCTCGCTGTGGTTCCTTGTCAAACTTTAGTGGAAGTGTACGAACAAAAAGAATTGTTTGGGAGTGGGACTGTGGATTTCACACTAACATTGGAAGCAAGGGATCTCCAGTGTTCATAACCAGTGTGAACAGGAGGAAGGATTACGGCACGCAAACACGGTTTCACTGTTTGTATGTGAGCCGTGTTGAGCTATGAGTTTAAAGGTTTCACTTCCTCTAAATTGTAAAATAATCAACAGTGTTACCTCGTATTGTAATATATTAACCATCTCTGATTCTTGGAAAGTGCAAAAGATAACCACTTGAGAAGTCTTTGAAGCTGTAACAGGTATTTGTTTTGTCTTGTTACAGTAGCATTCTTTAGAGTCCTGTTTCTGTCCACCTGATGAATGTCCAGTATTCTCTCTCTTTCACCTGTTTTTTTAGTCCTAACAGTGTCTGTCTGCTGTTTGCTGCTGAGCAGGTCGTTTTTAGATATTTTTCACTTTTAAAAAAAAAAAAGCTGCCAAAAATGACGCCATGAAAGTGACGAGAGGGAGGCAGTTCAGTAAAGTAGCAGGCTGGATGAATATAAATCATAGCTGCTTTATTTAAAAAAAAAAAAAACGAATTCAATTTATATTTAAACTTTGTAGTGGCAGCTACAACATAATCGAAATAAATATTTTTTTTTTAAATGATAGGGAGGCTGGCCATTTCCTGATATTTGTGTATTTTCATCACTGGGGTACCATGTGCCTTCTTGACCAGCAGAGGGCGCTCTGTAGCACTCTTCCCTGGGCCTTACTTTCAACCACCAGGTGGAGTGAACTGCATCATGGGAACCGGTGCTTGCGAATGATGACAATGACACGCGTGACATTTTTATATTACATTTATTATAAATAGTGGCATAAGGAAATATAAAAAATAGTTGTTAGACATATCAATATTTACACGCAGCATTTCACAGGACAAAATAAATAAAGTTGTAGAATAGCATATATATATTTTAAATAAATTATGTGTTTCACAGTGAGGCAGTAAAGACAGAGAAGTAGTTTGTGTCTGTTGTTGGAGGACGACGATGTGTTTAACCCCAATACTCTCTGGGAACCAACGGCATGCAGAAGTCTTTGCCACACATCTGGGGAAAAAAAATCAACAGGAAGTTTGATTAGCATTGCGTACTTTCATTCAAAAAGATGCAAGAAGTGTGATTTGCAAACATAGAGATCCATAATTGATGATAAACGTTCACATACCTGACAGCAGGGCTGTGTTGCCGGAGGGGACTGCAGGATGCCGTCCATGCTCGTGTCTCCCATTGCAGCTTCAATGTACTGCATGCTGTACTGATCCGCTCCAAAACCACAGCTCCCAGAATGCAGCACGGTGCCCTGGCTGTGGCACTGGGCCTGGTACAGGCTCTGGTTCAGGCTCTGGTCCTGCAGCTGGGCCTCCTGTCCTCCCACGGGGCCGTGCTGGAAGTAGCTGAGGATGTCAGACGAGGAGGCGTCGCTGGCCGAGGTGTCTCCTTGCTCCCTCCTCTGGAAAAGCGCCTCCTCGCTGAGGCCCAGCTGGGCCGACAGGTAGGAGATGTAGCGGATGGTGAGCCGGAGGGTCTCTATCTTGGTCAGGGTCTGACCTGCGGGGGCCACCGAGGGAGGCAGGTAGGACCGGAGGTGATGCAGGGCCTTGGTCAAATCCCGCATTCTCATCTTCTCCTTCTCGCTGGCGCTCTCCCTCTGCTTGCTGCGCATCCGGCTGGCTCGGCCCGACTTCCTGCCGCGTCCGGACAGGGAGCAGGGCGAGGACTTGAGGGTCTGGCAGTATCCGGTCTTGGCCGCCTTCGGAGTGGACTGTGGCAGCTGCTGGTAGGATGAGGGAGAGAGGCTGTAGTCCATGGAGGGGACAGGGGAGAGGGTCTCCGAGGAGGTGATGCTACAGAGGTCCGAGTCGGAGCACCACTGGTACTGCAGGCCGTAGTTGAGCAGAGGGACCGAGGAGGTATCCATGTTGCGTGGAGTGAGACTCTGGGGTCTGACTGGAGAGACTGGGAGGCTGTGAGTGCCGCTCAGCTCTGTTGCACTGGTTTATAAGTCCAGGCCAGGCCACGGAGGTGTGAAGTGACACCTCTGCAGATTCTCACAAACCATCACTGTCTCTACAGCAGAGGCCGCTGCCCCTGAACACACACACACACACGCACACACACACACACACACACACACTCCCTCTCTGGGACCTTGTCTCAGTACCTCTCCCTCTCCTCCATGTCTGGGAAAATCCAGCTACAGGAGTGGAAGTGTGAATTTTGACTCCTGCTCAAAACAATAAACAACAAGTTTTTTTTGCTTTTTGGGCTTTTCTGTCCCTGCGGCAACCCAGATGCATTTTGCACATGTTTCAGGAACGGGGTTTGTTTTGAATGATGGGATTTCTCCCGCATTCACTTTTTAACACTGAAGCCCAAGACACTTGTCAGCGAACTGGACAGTAGGATAGTGTGAAGAAGCCTATTTCTATTGTATTACACCTGCCATTACACCAAGTTAATAGTAACAGTATCTTATTTTATTAGCACATGATGTTTCAGTACTGTTTCCAACCAAATATATATCAAATCACTCGGTTCTGCCGACACGTCTCCAATCAAATCCTGTGATAAAAGTCCAATGAGGATTTAAGAGTGATTACCACCAAATACATATCCGATTATAGAAGCAATGAATACAAATCAAAGGATCAAGCACATAATGTCAGGATCTAAAAATGGTGAACGAACCTTTACAAAAAAATGCATTTAAAATACATTTATGAAATTATATTAAGTATTGTTTTTGAAGATTTAATTAACCAAAGAAGTTCAGCTCTAAATCGACCAACGAAAACATTGGAATTCTTCTGTTTTCATATTAATGTGTCAATAATAAGGATAATCTGCTAATCTGCTAAACATAATATGATAGCACTCTGAAAAGGGATCATTTTGCATGATGAGGACCTTTAGGACATTTTCCATTGAAAATACTCTATTATTATTATATTTAAATTATTTGGGATGCAGTGCTTTTACTTGTAAAAGATTACTTTTACATTGTGGTACTGCTACTTCTGCCTAATAAAAGAGTTTTGGTATTTCTTCTGGCAGTGATAATTTGCAATGAAGCTTGAAAGACGGAAAGTAAGTATGCGGGTGACCTGTGGTGAACTATCTGTGCTGTAGACTACTGTGACTAGCTCCCTGAGTGGGTTTCCTTTCACAGTTTTTCATCTCTAGAGAGATGAACGGTTCTAGAACGACTTGGACATGAGTGGCGCCGGGGTCGAAGTGTGTATCATCATATCGATGCAGCAGAGGTCAGAGGAGCTCTCATTATTAAGAGAGCAGAGATGATCGCGTTCTCCTCGGAGGTTGGAACTCCCTTCTCACGCTGTTGTCCTCCTCCTCACCCCGACCTTGAACCTGACATGTGTGTGTGTGTTCTGTCCTTCGCTTTATACCCCGCCACTTCTCACCAACAGGATCGTTTCATAGCCACAGCGTGTTGAGCTGTGATCTCTGATCCTTCTTTTTCTTTATCTCAAATTTGTTCGGTGGAGATTCCTCTGCTGCTGCTCCCGTTGTATGCGTTTCCCAATAGTATGTGTACCGTGTACTATGTCGTACCCGGTGAAAATATAAAAGGTAAATACATCTAATGAAGCATAATGCCCTGCATCATGCAGTTAAAGCGGAGGTGTGACGGTTTCACACCGTTGGGAACTGATGAGTCTGGAGGCGTCGCTTCACACCTCGGCTGTGAGAACCGGGAATGCTGGGAAATACTGCTAACCTCTCTCTGTCCCCTCTTTTCCCTGTGTTTCCCAGCATCGGTCTTGGTGTCAGCGTCGGATCAATTTGGGCAGAGGGGTGCACTTTTAATTCAGAAATGGTAAATAGTGCACTTTCAGAGCACAGTACCAAAGCACGCGGCGATACTTTGACGAGGACGGTATGGAACCTCGTGGTTTGGTTGGTCAAACTAGAACGGAGGTGTTCGATCTATGTTGCTTATTACATCATCGTGACATAATTTTTTCTCGCTTTGGTTTCACTGAAACATCAGCCTTTTTGTGGTTGACCTGGTATAAAGGTGTTATCGTCTGGTCAGCAGCAATGCAGATAACAAAAAAAATAAAACTGTGCAAAATGCGGATTTGTCTGGTGTTTATAGAGGGTGTCCTTCAGCTTGAGGCCCCTTCGAGTTCCTTCTCCCAGAATACTGAAGCCCTGAAAAAATTGTAAAAATGAGATAGAAAAATTAGGTTGAAGTAGTGCAAGGTGAGGTGTATGATATGACTGAATCAATTAAAGATTAAATACATGACACCCTGAGAAAAAACTAGTGGTAATACTTGAGCTGTGTCGGACTTAGGGCGACGTGAACCGGGGTTGAACCCGCACTGCGACCCTGCCACCCCTCCCCCTGACCAAGGTGCGGCTGTGGGAGCCTGGCTGAGAGTTTGGCACCTCTGGGTGGACGCACACCCACAGCAGGCTCTGAGGCTGGGCTGCCTGGCACCTGTCTGGGCCTCCTGAGTCCATCAACCCCACCACGACCTCCAGTGCGCTCCCTCGGCTTGGAATAAAATCAAGTTACACATCATTTCGATGATTCCTGCGGGGCCATTGGGTCGGCGCCACAGCAAACAGTGGTACAGCAGAGACAAAAAGAGCACAACCGCAGCACAGAGGAATAATCTGTCAGAACAGGCTGCTTCGGTTAATGCTGCGGCCAGACGTCAAGACTGCAAGATGGGTCCCGGTTTGATAATAAGGCTAATTAAAGTTAAGATAAATGCAAATGCTTCCATACAGGACACAAGGGCTCACTGGATGAGCTGATATAAAAAGAGTGGATCTGTTTCTTGCTCTAACGCCACAGTTTACTCTCGATGAAGTGCGTTTACTAGAAAGATAACATCTGATGAAGATAATCAAGTGAATTAAGCTGTGTACGAATGGGGACTGCGTCACATTTGACACTGTCAAATTAAAGTAAATTGTGACGAGTTTTATCTTAAACTTGTGTGGTCATATTAGGTCTGTTGAAAGCTTCATTGTGTGTGTGTGTGTGTGTGTGTGTGTGTGTGTGTGTGTGTGTGTGTGTGTGTGTGTCAGTGAGTGAGGTGGCAGGTGAGAGGGATACATTTTGCACCCTAGGTGTGAAACATAGCTGGAGCTGGAGGGGTCAGCCAGAGGTGGACAGTAAATTTCCTCTAATTGTAAGAGAGTGACATTGGCAAAGCATAACAAAATTCAAAAGAACAACTTAAGAGAAATGAATTGAAATAAACCCAATTATTGAAACAGAAAGTATAGAGCAGGAACTGGGGGCTTACTTTGTGGAAATGTTGATAGTGATATTATTCCGGACCACCTAGAATGCTGAAAAAATTAATAATTCAAGATATGTTATCAGCCGAATCTCACCCAAGTCATATTATTTACGAGAGGTCATTTTATTACTAGATCATATTTAATCATTAGTTCCACTGTGTCTTCTGTTCGCTGTCTTCTAGTTTGACATCCAGGTAGACCTGGTGGACAGATCAGCAGTGTCCTTCACACCTCAGCTAGAGTAAACACATCCTCCTACTACCGGCACTTGCTCACACTTCTGTGCTGCCATGTTTTTACAAGCCCCCCCACCCCGACACACAGCTGCCACTGACATGGGAACAGTTATATTCAGCTTGTGTTATCGCAAGAATGAGAAAAACTAAAGTGAATAAATACAATTCAATTTAGGAAAGATATTTTTTACATCACAAAACAAAACAAAAATCTCAGTGTTCCTCTGTCTGTGTTAGAAAAGACACAGATGGTGCAACACCGCAATGCTAATCTGCTCCGTCCACTAACGCAACATTTATTTTTTTATATTCGTGATTTTTTTAATTGTAAATATTCTCAGGCGTACTTCCCTTTTCAGAACATATTAAGCTTTCTTTAGAAGGCCTTTTTTATGTTTTCTGCTTAATCTGACATCTCTAAATCTCATGATGACCACAGTGAAGTAATGACATCCCCTGTAATTTTATTTTATAGCCTGCATTACATTACCCATATTTAAAGTTGTCAGTCATATCAAAAGGAATAGTTCAACACATTTCTTCCTCTTTCTTTCCCAAAATAAAATGAGAAGATCGATACCACTTCTCATGTCGAGTATACGGTACATAAAGCTACAGCCAGCAGTCGTTTAGCTTAGCACAAAAACGAGTAGCAGCTAGACTTCTCCTTTCAAAAGTAAAGAAGTTGCGTGCCCAGCCAGCAAACCATCCAACACATAACCCCCGTACAGATTAATCAAATGAGTTCATAATGTGTTTAATGTCATTAATGAGTTCTGAGGTGTGTTCCAACTTGGTCTCAATCCCAACTTGTCAAATACCAACAGTTAGTCAGTGCCCCTCTGATACCAACCACGGAGGCACCCTTTAGCACCTGTAATCAACGCATTGGGCTTTAACGCGAGTTTGTGGGCTAGTGGATAGGTCAAACAAACACAGGACTTGTATCCAGGAGACCGATGTTCATGTCCTGTGCGAAATTAAAAGTAAACGTTTAAATTTTTCTAGCAGGCTAGTCACTTCACTTGCTAGTCACTAGTCACGTGAGTCATTAGTCAGCCATGCGCTTCCTAAACCTGACAAAGTGGTTTTGTTACCTAACTTCCCGTGAGGATGCAAGTTTATTTTGAAAATAAGCTACTTATGTAACGTCCCTGCCACGTCCAAAACCGACGCTAGAGGGTTACCGCACTGACCAAGCGTCAGTATTTGACGAGTTGGGAGTGAGAATGTGTTGCGTGTTCAGACAGAAAATGAAACGTCACTTGACCGCTGCACTGTTTGTGTATATTTGTCCCAAACAGTGATGTACCACCTGTACAGAGTTAGCTGTGAGCTAGCTAGCAACAGACCCACAGGCCGTGTATGTGGGAGTCTGCCCATTTCATTTTTTATGCTCACCTCAGCGTCTGACTGAACTCAAAGCTCAACAACTCCTTTCTATTATATGTGTCAAGTTGAACATTTTCAACGTCCTAGCTGTTTCCCTTTTCTTACAGTCTTACGGCTAAGCTAAGCTAACGGGGAGCTGGTCGTAGCGCTATACTTAACGCATACATTGTGAATTGGGTATCAATCATCTCATTTAACTCTCGTAATTCCCAAAACAGTTAAGTAACCTATTTCTTAAAGTCTTGTCTGAAATTCATAAAAGTATGCAACTTGTTTCAATTAACCAGATAACTGGAACATTTTATTCAAGTCATGATGGAGCTACTATTTTACAACAAATATACACAGGTCTACAGTATGTACAACAACAAACATAGTATTATAGTCAGACTATTGTGTAAATTCACAGACATGTGGACAACAACAACCACACACACACACACACAAACAGCTCAGTCGTGCCATCAAAAAAAAGGTAAGATGCTCCTTAGAAATCTTGACACATGTTGTCAGAAATGCAGCAAAACTGTTCTTCATCAGAACATGAAAATGAGAGCATCATATCAAAACATGTTATCTCACAGTTTTGTATCATTCTCTGGTTGTTTTATTTTAGAAAAAGACAAAAAATTGATCAAGAAACAAACAGAACAATTCCGTACACGTTGTCATGGCAAGATGTGACAGATAAGACTCTGATTCTACGTTATTATCACCACCTACAGTATACAGCGCTACAGTTAAGAACAGACACGACGTCTCAGTCGAGGACAGGACGACAAACAGGAGGAGTATCCGGTCGGCTGTTTGGTTGGATTTGGATCAGCTGGGAGAAACGAAGTGGAGTGGATTAAATTTTTTAAAAAAAGAAAAAAACCTCCTACATTTAATAAAATGGTCAATCCAGGTTTATGTCTAGAAAGATCAAACCAAGCAACTACATGTGCACTAAAGAAGACTATACACCACAGGACAGTGCAGAATAAATAAAGACTGGCTGAACGAAAGAGGTGTTTTCTCCAAATAACAACACCAGCAGTAATATTGCTGCTGATCCTCGGCATCAATACACCGGGATTCAAATCCAATTCAAGTTATGACTATAAGTCCTCTCTCTTTCCTTTTTTTTTTCTCCAGCGGGGAATGAAGTCAAAGCACAACATGGTAACATGAACTACATCACCTTTCAAGTACAGACAAATTTTCATCTCATATTAATTTTTCTTTTACACAAACCTCAAAGAAAACAAATGTTGGTACACTCTGCATGTGTGTGTGTGTGTGTGTAGAGGATGGTTCAGTAAATGATAAAAAGGAAAGGACAAACACTAGTTTTATATGACGTGACAGAAATGCTGGGTAGCCTGAGGAGTTCACAGAGGGAATAGAAAGCAACCACAGGTTCACGTAGGCAACCAAACCGTTTTTTATAACATTTTTAATCATAACTCAGAAACACAGCATGGACGTTCTTCCTTGTCTTTCAATTTAAGTTTAAGCTGATACTCAGCTTTCCCCGTAGCTACACAGTGGTGGAGGGCCGGAGGCTGCAGGAGTTTGGCTGTTCAGGAGAGGATTTTCTCCCGGGTTTCGGGCAGCTTGAGAGCTACCAGACCTCCGCAGACGAGGGCGATGAAGGCCAGGAAGATGGGGATGATCTTAGTGATGCCGATGAAGGCTGCAAAGATGAAGCTGGCAAGGATGGCGGCGAACTTACAGATCCCATTCAGGATACCGAACGCTGTCCCTCTGCAGAGTCACAAAGACGGATGAAGATTACGTGACCGGCAATTAATTGAATTTAGTTGCAGTGGAAGTCATTTTTTTCTTGGTGAGTGATTTGCTATCTGAATAAAAATGATATAGGGCTGGAGACTATCTTGGAATCAGATGGGATCAGACCAGATCAGCCGCAACGCCAAATCAGGCTAGGGGTGTAAATGGTTGTGGTCCGGCTCCCTTGTTGGTCCACAGTTTAAATCCTAAAATGGGAGGCTAAAATGTCCTGAACCTTCGGGTGCTTTGTTGGGCCATACTTTTTAGGGCAAATGGTTAAATTTGCATGTAGCTTTTAATACAAAAGTCAACAGGCTTATAATGATAATCGATTTTTATGAAAAACATTCTGTCACTACCAGATCAGGTGTAATTATTAAACTAGCGTTAGCTTATTAGTTGATGCTATATCTTTGTTTTGGATGAAATTCACCTCCACCTGACTTTTGTGTTTTGATATCTTTTACCATAACCCTGCTTGCTTATTTAAAAACAACATAGTTTTAGAGGCAACACACAGGTTAGATTCATAATTGTTCATATATTAAAACAGTATGTTTCAATTTGAGGATGAGTGCCAACTAATGAGTTTGACAAAAGCTACCTCAATGTTGGTTATTGGGCTTGTGTTGCTGGAGGACAGAGCTACTAAAATTTGCTGAAACTATAATAAAGTAGTATCTTGGCTCGGATGTTTTCCGTCCTGATGCGACCCCATAGAACAGCGTGGTTAGCAAATGACGAGCTGCAAGGCTTTAAAGGTAACACTATATCCCCACTGTAGGCAGTAAGCTAGCTGGGCATGCTAACATTGAAAACTTACATTAGAACAGATAAACACACTGTTGAATACAATCTTTATTTTTCTTGTTTTTTTTTGTTTGAAAGGGTAAAAAAGACACCACCACAAGTCTTGAACTCTCGGAGGTAAGGTTTTGCGTTAGCAATTCAAACGAGCAGTGAAGTAGTAACGTTACGAAGTGTAGAGTAAATCAGATAAATTGAATAACTTAATGTGTCATCCACACGCTCTTGACACAGCGCAGAAAAGCATATTGCTACTGCTAGATGAGTAACAACTTTATTTATGTAGCATTAAAGCATGGTGGAATTCGCCGGCAAGCGGACAGCTGGCTAATTCCGCCATGCTTTAATGCTTCATTGGTCCCCGAAAATGCCTGCTGCTCCCAAGATGGACAAGCTACCTAGCAAACAAGACAGCCATTGCTCTGGAGTTGCATCCGATCTCTTCCCTGGCGAGCATGCGACAACACTTTATGGTTCCACTGACGTGTTTTGTCACCATCTCCATGGTCTTTTGTACTAGTCAAATGACCATGGAAAACAGTTCAATGTCCGTTCTACTCCTATTCTTTTTCTGTGGGTGAGGAGTTTAGCAAACAGCTATCGGAAACGAACTTTACAGAGAAGGGGTAGAGATGAACAGTGTTATGGTAGAGAGGGAGAGTTGGACCGTACCTTTTAGAGGAGGGGTAGAGTTCCACAGAAATAACCTCTAATCCGTTCCAGGCCGCCACGCTGGTGCCATAGAAGAGACACTGCCAACATATTACAGCTCCTTGACTGAAACTTAACAGCAACAGGAAAGTGCAGGCAGACGACGCCAACATAGAACCACCTGGAAAGACAGATGGATATGACAAAACAGGTTTGGTCAAAACCATACTAAAATCCCACCTGGGGTTACTGTACTAATACTGTTACACTTTCTGCTGATCTCACCTATTATCCTGATTCTTCCTATCTTATCCATGAACAGTGCGGAGAGGATGTTGCCAGGCAACACAGCCAAACTGCCCAGGAAGCTGACCATGTAGATGACAATGTCATTCTCCTCCAGGAAGTTTAGATGGCAGCCCTTCTTCGGGTGGAGGAAGGTGGTGTTCTCCATTCGACATTCTTTAAACTTCTCCTGCCAAAGGTCTGGAGAGAACAGAGGGATCACATTAGGCTGCGAACAGAGGTTTTCTCCTCTCGGCGCTGGAGGACGAACGTATTGCAAAGTGTTAATGCTTTGACTGAGATGACCGTTTTAGGGCAGCATTAATGTTTTAGTATTTTACACCACTAATTAGTTGAGTTCATTGAGCCTAGACTAGACTTTAAGGAGCCAGCAGTGTAAAAGGTCTTTACATTTTTTATTACAATGATTCATTAGCCTAGTCATTTTTTACAATACCTGTGTTATAGAAGACAGTGTTCTTGATGGTGCAATTCTCAAAGAAGGTGTTGGTTGACCTGATGTCCTCAAAGTAGCAGTTTTCAAACAGAGAATCCTCGAACTTGACAGACTTTATCTCAATGTTTTCAAACCTAAATGAAAGGAGAAGAATCTCATTAGGCAGCAGAATAAACAATAATATAATGTGTATATATATATATATATATGTGTGTGTGTGTGTGTGTGTGTGTGTGTGTGTGTGAGGGGCAGTGTCGAGGAAACGTACTTGTCATGGATGTACTCTCCCTCGCGGTGGATCTGGTTGACCAGGGAGAAGTTGAAGTGGAAACGTTCGACCCGTTCTCGGTGGAACACTTTGACCTTGGACTCGTACTCCTCATACTGCATGTATTTGATCATGTCCGGAAACCACACTCCCAGCCCGTGGTAGCTGATACACAGAAACATACAAACCTGAGTGCATAAAAACTCAATGATCTGCATCGCTAGCTATTATCACAGGTGCTAAATGAGAAAACATGTTTCCTTTTAGTTTTTTGGGTGATTTGGGCCTTTAACAATAACAGTGACATGTATTCTATCTTAAGATAGCTCTGCCTACAGGCTAAATATAATTGTTGCTACCTGAAAGCCAAGCAGAACCAGACAATAACCAGGAAGAGGCCTTGCAGTCTGAACTCTGGGGCCGATAGGGACATGATGTTAGCCATCACCTGAAAGAGGCACAGATAGTTAAAATACACACGGTATGATCTGCAGGAAAACAAATGCAACGTTTTGTTTGTTTAATTCTTCATATTCTTTTCTATTTCGGCATTTTAGCGTAGCGGTGATCTGCAGACCTGTTGCACCATGGTCGTGTGTCTGACGGTCCAGCGCTGGAAGGCCGTCCCGGTGTCACTCTGGATCTCTATGAACTCGTCCTCCTGGGTCTGGGGTGTCTTAATGTTGGTCGCCTTCACAAAGAGAGAGGAGTTTGGACAAATTAGAGATGTCCTCTTCATTTCCCAATTGCGTCTCAACGGAAATTCAGATGTCAGATCATTTCATTTTTAAAGGAAAGCTACATACAATATCATTCAAAATGTCATCTGTCTTTATCAGGACATCTGTGTAACATTCTCACTGAAATTTGAACATGTGTAGGCCATTACGCCAACTGATAATAAGTATGACATGACACAATGCACAATAACGAGACCCTGAAACCGAAGCACCTAAGTGGAATTCAGCCATCATTATTTTTTGTAACTGTTTTTATCCAACAGCACAGACAGACATTTTGATTGGAAAAATATTGCTGCCAATTTGAAATTTGAACTATGCGTCGGCTTTTCCCTACTCTAAACTATCGTTGTCACATTGGCCTTTAAAAAATCTGATTGACGGCTGATTATGTCGTTTGTGACGGCTGATCACGTGTGCATTTACGTCCTTAACGAACTGCTAAATTCGATAACTGAATGCCGGGCGATTGGGCAAAAACGACGCTCACAGTGAACACTCGCTCTGGCTCCCCCTTGGCCTTCCAGTTGGTGTCGTGAACTCGTCGCAGGATCATCCACGCCTCATCATGTCGGGCACTCTGGGAGAAAAAAACACACACACACACACACACACACACACACACACACACACACACACACACACACACATGAGAGCGTTCTGTGACAACTCTCAGGGTTTACGACATGTTTTTTTCCCAGATGCAGCTGAGCAACAACGTTCCCATGAGGTCTGCCTCTTATCAGATAGGGGTGGGGGGGGGGGGTGATAATTTGGCGGGTGTGTGATATGTTGGAGCGGCCCCGCTGTAACATACAAACACAATACCACATGTGGTTAAAGGGCTGACAATGAGCCCGGGTGAGAAAGCAGGGGTGGGTGGTGTTCTGGTGGCGCCTTAGCAGCCTTTCGCTACCTTTGCACAGCAGTGGGATGTTGCAGTGGTGGCCGATGAGGACTCTTAGCCAATCGCAGCTTGGTGTTTAATACTGGACACTGACATAATGAATGTAATGAATCTTAAGAATCTTAATCCGTCCCCTATTAGCAGTGCAGATAAATGTGTGTGTGTGTTTTTTTTTTATGTTTTGCAGACAATAACACCACATATTTTAATCTTGTTTTCATCCGGCGACATTGGATCTGACCTCCAGGAGGAAACGGGGGCTCTCCGGCATGAAGACGACTCCGACGAGCGCAGCCAGCGCAGGGAAGAGGCACACCAGGATGAATAACCTCCAACTGTGGATCTGGAACTCTGAGCCGATGGCGAAGCCCCAGCCTGGGAAAGCATCCAGTAAAGAGCACGTTTTATTTAACACACCTTTTTGTTTATACAAAATCTATTTTTATGCACCGATGAATCCATCTTGGCCCGAGGTGTTTGCATTTGAAACATTGAATGGATTTAAAAACTGTGACGACCAGTTGGACTGCCATAGAATTATTATTTTCATTTCTTGATGGCGGCCACATTTTGACTTCTTTTTTTTATCGCGAGTTATTGGTATTTATTTTCTGGGGGAAATTCTCCCCGAGGTGAGGCTCAAGCGCAACAATTAACTTAACCACATCCTTGGTGTTCGTGGAGACTGAGAAGAAAAACAAGATTTCCCCACGTCATACAACTAAATGCACCTCCGGTGGATTCACACGTGTCTGGTTCTGTTGAGTCAGCGCGTGCGTTCGTTACCATAGTGAGGGATGATTCCCCAGGCGGTGAAGGAGGCGTACAGGCCTCCCAGCATCCAGAACATGCAGAGCCAGCTGAGATGCTCCCCGCGTTTGTCCATCTGCAGGAACTCGGCGTAGTAGGTGTACACGATCGGGATGGAGCCGCCGATCCTGGGGGAGGAATCGCAAGACGTCTGAGAAAATAATCTTCCTCACGGAACACTTTTAAAATGTGTCCCTCATCCTCGGAGGAGGATTTGCTGTCATTTTTGGCATTCGTGATTGTGAGCTCATTTGTTCTGATGACTTTACTGCAAGTACCTTTTTTTTTTTTAAAAGGGTTGGTTCACCTAAATTAAACAAAACACACTTACTGATGTCTAGCTATACAGATATTTTTGGTTTTATTTGACATTGGAGGTGCAAGGAATTACATTTGTAATGCTCAAAACATTAAATATTACATTTAAAAGACTTTGTGTGCTGCTGTGAGCAGTTTCCGTTGGCACTACCTTCTGCTGGTCAAATACTTATTTGGGTAAACTGACAATATGAATCACCAATGGTAAAGGTTTATGACTCGAGAGTAAATGTTCACAAAAAACATTTATGTTGTGCTTTATTGTCAGGTTAACACACCTTTAATGTTTCAATGTAACCATGAATTTAATGCAATCAAAACCTACAAGTTAATATTAATCAGTATGCTGTGAGACTTTGATCAGAGGGCAGATCAGTGTAAAAACAAAAACACAAAAAAAAACTCTTAGTGACACTGATACAGTACGTTCAACTTCAAGATAACCGTTGGCTTATTCTTGAGTCCGCCTGCTCCTTGAGTCTTGACTGACACAGGTCTCATTATCACAGTGTATCCGCTGCAGAGGCCCGTTTTATTCTGGTGACCTCAGCTGTGCAAAAAAGATCAATCATCAAACATCAATATTGCAGGTCTGGGTCCGCTCAGGCCACAATCATCATCAATAGAAAATGTGTAGGGAAAAAGAGCTTCACCCCGAGGGCCCCGGCAACGGCGGGAAGTCAGCAATAAAATGCAAATTAAAAACAAGCAAAGAGCATTGTTCACTTGTTTTAATTGGTGTAAGGAAGAAATGCTCTAATGGAGTAAACAAACAGACATCTCCCTGTGTGCGGCATACAATGTATATGTATTTTATTAACGAGGGTAAATAAACTAACTGTGGTCTTGACCAGGGTTCCTGATTTAGACCCTCTCCCTACCACAGGCTGTTCTCAAAGGGCCCCGGTTTGGTTTAATGGGAGCGCTTCCCATCACTCATCTCACTTAAATGTCAGGTGTCTTATTTCGGGAAACATACGCCTGTCAAATACAATCGCAGGGATACGCTTTTCTCGGAAAAAAAAGAAAGAAAAAAAAGGTTACGGACTTTCCTACTAAAAAAGATTAATGATGGTAAAGGTCAGTCATTATAAATAAAAAAATAAAGCCAGTCGAGGCGTCTGACTCTCAGGCAAATGTGAACGTGAACGTGTCTCACCCGAAGCCGGAGCAGAACCGGAAGAAGAGGAAGAAGCCGTAGCTCTGAGCGAAGCAGGACAGGAAGGAGAAGATCAGGTCGATGGTCAGGACGTAGATCAGACACTTCCTCCGCCCCATCTTGTCACACAGACCGCCCCACACCAGCGCCCCCACCATCATGGCCACGTACACCAGCAGACCTGCGAAATACACACACACACACACACACACACAAACACAAAACTCCATTTGACCTTTACACTCAAAGGTCAAGATACATGTTTGGCTCCCTTAATGCACACTTGATGTCATTGTAACACGCAGTGCAGGCTCTGCATTAATACTGTATTCACTTGCACACACACACGCAAACACAGAAACATCACTTGGGAGGAATAATTGTGGTACATCTGTTATTAAAAATGCTTTTTTTAAAAGTCATGATCTCCACAAGGGGGCTCCCTTCACCCTCGTATGGACACCGAGCGATGGAGGAATCGTCACACTTTGCACCGTGATTCAGTGTGAAGCGTCCTCACACACGCACGCTCTGATCAACGAAGAAACAATGCACCGAGATTCATAATGACGCTTTTGAATGAGCAATAAAGGTCATAATGATTTTTGAGTTGCATCACTTCAACAATATTCACCTTCCATATATATATATATATATATATATATTTATCCCCTCTTAAAGTCTGACATTTTATTGTTAACTTTGATTACATGCTTTAACAATGCATAATTCATTCTGTCGCATTTTATTCGCCGATTCTTTAGTCACGGCAACCTGGAGCATATCCCAGCATGCACCAGATGGGAGGGAGGTCTACTCTGCCATTTTCATTTTTTGTTACAAAGCAGCAGTTCTGTGTCGCTCATTAGTGATAACAATGATTGCTTCCAGTTTTTTGTGTGTGTGTCTGTAGGGAGAGTATTATGCTCTAACCTACTACCTGGGCCATCCACCTCACCGCGTTGTTTAACCCTCCAGACCCATACCTCCTGCCTGCTCTGTGTTTTTACTACGCACAGCCCTAATTACAGTGGGACTAAGCAGCTTAACGGCACGTGGAGCCGTAGTGTGCACCTTCCCCTGTGGATTACGAGGCCATCCGAACGCTCTGGCGCTTCCACACGCCAACGCTGCAGCTCCCCTAAATCATTCATCAAGAGACTCTCGCTGAGGGCACCGGGAGAGGAAGAGTCGGGGGCCAACATGTCACCTAATTGCTTGGCCACGTTGATGCTCAAGGCGAGGCGTGCGCCTTTACGTGAGCCTCGCGTGCACGCACGTGGTCCGGGTGACAGGAATGCCCTTGTGATTAGACAGCCTGTCCTTCAGGTGGAGGCCCAGAATCAAGCCCTGCAGCAACAAGCTTCTGTCTGTCGGTTCAAGTGTCCTTGAGCACAGACACTGAATCCCTGGAGCGCAAAGAACAATTTCCCCTTTTTTCTTACAAAATAAGAAAGCACCGCAAGTGCAGTTAGCACCTCTAGATGAAGAGACAATTATCCTACTCTGGAGGAAAAACAAATGCAGACACCTGTGGAGCATGCGTTTTCCAACGATACAATATGTTCAGACGAAGGAAATGCGAACCTCGTGTACATGATTGAACGGATGAGGCTTTTCAGTATGCAGATGACTTTGTTATGAGAAATTAAACTTGTTACTGACGTTGCAGCATTAGCTTCATTTCTGCAATTGAAACTTTATTTCAGTCATCACATACATACACTTCAATGTCTTGCTCAGGGACACTTTGACCTAAGGTAAGAGGTTCATTCCGGGGAATGAACCTCTTACCTTGTGATTGAAGTACAACCTGCTCTACCCACTATCCCACAGTATATTGTGGAAAGTAAGCAGGAGTTTTATGAATCCTGAACGATGGACACCTGGCAGCGTGCTAGCAGGGAAAAGCCTTGATGTAATAATCTGCTACATTTTCCCTTGATGTCAGTTCTGCTTTTCTCAGATTGACTAAAAACAGGACTGATTGAATTTCTATCCAATGAATGAAAGTTACAATTGTTGGAAGCAGCTGTTTGCAAATTCAGACTTAGCCTATATGACATACCGGGTTGCACTGCACAAACTACTTCTTATGTATGTGGGCGACGGTGGCTTAGTGGTGAGCAGGGTAGTCCTGCAATCAGAGAATTGGTGGTTCGGTGTGTGAATGGTAGCTACTCCTGATGGCCAGATGGCACCTTAGCCCCTCCCATCAGTGTGTGAATAGGTGAATGATGTAATGTTAAAGTGCTTTGAGTGGTCGAAAGACTAGAAAAGAGCTATACAATGACAGGTCTGTTTATCTGGAGAATTGTTATAGCTGGTAGCATTTACAGTCATGGTCCCAGGGTTATTTGTAGTTTGTTTTATTTTGATATATTCACCTTTTTCGCGTAATGTCTGGTTTTGATTCCTGCCTTTGCGATTGTGCTCTCCATGAGTATTCAGTTTGTGTGTTTCCCCTGTTTTATTGTCAGTCCGTCGTCGTTCCTTTTGGGCAGTGCTTCACTTGTTTGTTGTTTTTCCCTTTATGAGCTTCTAGTTTATTTCTAGTGACCGATCTTTGTGGATTTGCTTTGCTGCTTTTTGGACTCTGGAGGCTTTCCTGTGAATAAATTCCGGAAGTCCTCCGACTGCTTCCTCTACTCTCTGCATTTCGGCCAGGTGGAAACCTTAAGGTCTGAAAAGTGAAGCCAATGCAGAAGTGCCTTAAACCTGCATTCTTTTTAATGGCCATCAGGGGGCGACTCCTCTAGTTGCAAAAATAAGTCGGATTGTATGGAAGTCTATAGAAAATGACTCTACTTCTCACTTGATTTATTTCCTCGGTAAACCTTGTAAACATGAGTTTATGGAGTTTCAAGTCTTCTTCAATACCGCATGATGTTCATTAAGTAAATGATGGTCCCATTTAGATAAAATAGACCATAAAGCAGTGTACGCTTTAGGGCGGGGCTACTTTGTGATTGACAGGTTGCTTACATGTGTTTTTCCAGTCTGGGAGTTGTCCTAATGTGAAACATATTTTACCTGACACTTAATCAAAAGTCTGTTTTTTGAAAGATTTCAACGCTATATATATATATATATATATATATATATATATATATATGTAAAGAAATATGTTATGCCACTAACATTAGACTAACCTCTCAAATGATGTTGGTTAATTTAGCATAATCTTATACTACCCACTCAATCTAAACTACATGAATGCTAACGCTGAAACGTATAGCTCCATGTATGCACTCATAAACGAAACAAAGTAATGCCCACATTCATAAAGCATTGTCAGCTAAATTCTATTTATCATTAGGCTCCCTAAAACTGTTGCTTTTCTAAGTTACAGCCCAGCATAATTAAGTGCTTCCTGTAAAGATCTGATTGCTTTTCGTAGGATAGCGCTGCTCTTAGCAACTGATTATATAAAAATGTCTTACATTTTAATCATATAACCCAATTTAGTAAATAACCCTTTTAAACTAGCTAGTTTTTACAAAGAACTAAGTAATAACTTGACACGCAATGAATAATAATGACTTGGTGCAGCTTAAGCGACAATTTAACGTCAGTGTATTGAAGCTGTCTTTGTGTAAACGGACAAAAAAAGTTGATCAAAATGAAAAAGACGGAACTTGACATCTTGTTTGGTTGACATGTGAATAAATTAATTATTGCTATTCCCCAAATGTAATCTACATCATCCCTTGAATAGCAGCGGGGAAGCATCATAAAATATCTATTTAATTGCAGTTCCAGCTCGATTACCAGATACGCATTAGCTGCATTGCAAGTTTAACTGGTTAAATATCTGCAGTCTGAGATTTAAAACCTGCCAGAACTTTCCCTCCTTTGTCTCCAGCATTGTGTCTCCCGCTATTAGCCTTTTGTGTTTACACTCTATGGATTAAACAATAAAACCTTCATGCACGGCGAGTGCACCGGCTATCCTCCTCTTGTCTTATCTGCTATCCAAGACTACGGTTAAGATTAAGTACATTTCTGCTCTGGTGAGCCTGGTGAACAGAGCATGAGCGAGGATCAAAAAAAAAGGGATCATTCTGCAGATCTACTTCATATTCTCAGCTGATAATCGGCGCTCCCCGCTCGCTCTGCCCAAACAGAAGCTGTGATTTCATTTTCGCCGGGGCCCTCCTCCTGCTACCACAACCTGTCAGAGGCTTGAAGCGTATCTGACAGCTCTGCACCGGGCGCTGCAGGCCGCCAGGCTCTCTGACTGCTGCAACATGCTCCATATTAGCCTGGGAACACATACTGAATACAATCACCTCCGGGTTCCTCATCAATCTCTCGCAATGCCTCATCCCAGGAGCCTGTTGTTAAGACAAAATGAGCTACGCGCAATCTGCCACATTGCCTGGCTGCATGCGAGGCCTGGGAAATAAGGTGAGGGGCTTTTATTTGCAGTTTGGTTGTCTGCACGGAAAGCGAGGAATAGACGATTTCAAGGTACATTTCCCAGTAAGTTGGGTCTATGCTGCATACAAATTTCAGTATCCAGTTTTTTTTGTGCGTGTTTACTGTTGTGTTACAATATTTGGAAACGAATAAAGCTGGCAGGCAACGGAAATACTGTCCTTAATACACAGTATATTCAACTTTCAAAGCATATTGAAAGCAGGTGCTTATCTCTGTGTCTGGTATCTGACATATTTAAACAATCAACATGTGGTGTCGTAATCCTCAAATCAACTTTCGGACTTTAGGGACCAATGCCAAAGCTCATCCGGTGACTCAGTCTGGCTCACAATGGACCTAAACTCTTATGAGGACACACAATGTTGCTTATTTTTCTTCTAAATTTTAGCATTTTCTTAAAAAGAGCCACGCTTTCTTTTCTCCATAATTGGTCCCAGCGCCTGGGGGATTTTTCTGTCTGTGGTCTGCGACCATGTGCCATCAAGAGCCAAACATATGCAGGATTTTGTCTCTGCCAAGCACAACAGCAGATCATTTCACTCATGGGATTCCTCCTCTCTGGGTAACATTTGGAACCCTTCAACAGATCATTATAATTAGCTGGACTTGTAATTAGCTGGGTTGGAGAAATGTGTTTGCTAAACAGCTTTTTAGCCGTTCGAGCTCACCAGTTCACCACTTTGGACTGAATTATGTCAGCAACTTCTCAATTGAATGCCGTGAAAATGTGTCCAGACATTTATGGTACAAAGAGGCTGAGTATATTGTTTTTTTCAAAAGGTGATTATTTAAATTTTTAATGAAGAACTGAAGCTAGGTTTATGCACGTTTTCGCCACACACACTCAGCAGACACCTCAGTGTTCCCACCTTCCCTCTGCTGTCACTTACCCAGCAATCCTTTGTCGGAGTTGGATATGCACATGTCCTTCTCAGCACTGGGCAGGACGAAGCCCACCACGAAGCCGTCCACTCCGTCGGCCATCAGCGCCAGGCCCAGCACGACGAACAGCATCCACTGGAAGCGCCCGTGGCCGCAGTCCTCCATGATGGTCTCGTACTGCTCTGGCAGGTTGTCCTCCTCCTCTTCCTGCTGGACAGCCTGACGGGCTTTCCTCCTGGCCTCCATCCGAGCCGCCCGCCGCGCCTCCTTGATCTCGTCGGGGTGGGGGACGCCTTGGTACTCCCCCTCGTACATCTGCTCATCGTCGTCCGCGCCCTCCGTGGCGTCGCTACGAGCGTCCTCGTCCTGCGCAGGGTAGTCGGCCTGGTAGGGGTAGCCATCTTGACCTCCCCCATCCTGGGTGTAGGTGTATTCCCCACCTTCTGTCACCTGCTGGCTCACGTTGTTGTGGTAGGGGTCATCCATGGTTCCTGCTGGGTGCTAGCGGAGCAGGACTGACTTTGCCTTGTAGCCGTCGTAGTCTGAGGAAGCTCAAGTTGTCAGCTATAATGGCATAATCCTCCTAAGGAGCTGTGAGTTGCTCTCGGTGTTAATGCAGGAATTCTGTGCGATCTTCTGGGAAGTCTCGGTCTCAGATTTAAGGCCTCAATGGCTGCGTGGAAAGACTTTTACCTTCCTTGACGTGCACAGCGCTGCATGCTGAACCTAAAACACAATGCACACCACACATTGCAAATTATCTGTCAGCAGAACGGCAAAGAAGAATGCTCTTGTAGAGGCCAGAGACATCGCCATGCAACAGTCCCCTTTGGGACGGCTTGTGACCTGCCGAGTCAAGTCACAATTACTGTCTCAAAGGGCTTCACAACATTAATACTGTGGAAACATTAAGGGAGTACATCACGACCTTTGACTCTCTTTGACAACGTCCTTGAAAATGTAGAAGTAGCTATGTGATTTGCCGACTACATGTCATGTAATCGTAGAAGGGAGAGACATTTCTTTGTATTTCATTTCCCTCCCACAGCTTATGTTAATGGTTTTGTCTGGCTTTGCTGTTTCTTTGCTTTAGTTCTCTATCCTGTCAATCTAATCCATGTTATGTTATTTATTACTTCTTGTAAAGGATTTAAAGTCACACATAAACACAGGCTATTATTCTTGTCAGAAATTAAAAGTGTAATTTGGCAGGACAGAGCAGTTCAGGACTGCTAGTCTCCCTTGCAGGCTGCGTGTCCTTCCACACAACCAGATAATCTCACTGTCCCTCTACCCTCAGATGCTGTGACGCCATTTTGATCCATCACGTAGCGCTGCTGCAACGATGACACATTCAGATCTGTCTTGATTTTCATAGTGACAGAGACCAGGGGCACCAATGGGATGACAGTACCACAAATTATTTAGCATTTTCGGAAAGTTGGCCGTCACATGCTTTATTGTCATTAAGTGACTTGACTTGCACAGTGAAGTCGGGCACATATTCTTACAAATCAAGCATCTGTCAGCCTGAGGCTGGGTCCTCTGCATTTTTACAGATTAAAAAAAGATGACGTGTAACGTTTTGTGACAGACAACCAGGCAGCATAGCACACAATTAATGAGAAATGAGTCACTTTGTTAAGCTATAAAGTAACACAAACCTTTTCTCCTCCATATTGGAAATTACAGAATAATGGTAAAACCTAAATAAAATAAAATAAATGCTGATAACGGTAAATGCTAAAACATATCAGTAGCAATAGTAGCACAAGTAGAGAAGTAATGTAATTTACACAACAATATCTTTCGAAAAGTTAGTGTAAGCTAATATCAGCCTCCATAAGCTAATGGTCATACCAGTAGAAAGTAGCAACCAAGTAAGGGTGTAGCACCCCCCCCCACCCAAATGCTTTATGAGAATCTGTCAGGGGGGAAGTGCAATCTTGTGTATAGTGAAAATATTTTTACAATAAAAAGTGTTTTGTGCCATTCAAATGTATAACATGTCAGATGTGTATTACTTGTTACAAGTGTATTACTTATATGGGTATTGTATTGGTGGGTATTACTTGTTAAATGGGCATTAATTGTTTGATGGGTATACCTTGTTGTATTTGTATACCTTGTTTCATTGGTATTATGTCTTATATACGTATTACTTGTTATATGGGTATTATTTATTGTATGAGTATTACTTGTTGGATATTACTTGTTATATCGGAATTACTTGTTATATGGGTATTACTTGTTATCTGTGCATTACTTGTTGCATGGTTACTACTTCTTGGGTGTTACTTGGTATATGCGTAATACTTATAACATTGCATCACTTGTTACATAGGTATTGCTTGATATATGAAATACGTCAGAAACAATTGTAGTCTTATCGTCTGACAAGTGGATGGCCGGTTTGGGTTGGTCTGTCCTGGTTTGGAGCCAGCATGACGAACACTGTAATTTAATCCAGATTAAGATTTTTTTTTTCATTTTGCCCTCGTTGCCTCACAGTATTGTTTCATCACGGAAGTCATTGAGGCAGCTGACGGCGGATTATGGAGTCTGGATTGACGCACTGAAATGTGTCTGCTGCTCTTGGATGTGTAGCTTTTGAAATCCCAAAGTCTGCGTTTAATACGCTGATCATTTGTTGTTGTTGTTGTTGTTGTTGTTGTTGTTGTTGTTGTTGACGGGAGTAATGAGCGGAATTCATGTACCATGATTTGAGCAAGATCATCTGAGCGCGTCATGCCGCTGTTGTTGATGGGTTTTTTTTTATTATTATTTGTTGTTTCCTCCAGTAACCTGAATAATACATGAACAATTCAGGGGAGGAAGTGAGAGGGTGGATGCTCACTGTGGTCGAGGGAAGCGGTGCTGCTTTCATCATCCTGCTGCTGCAGAGCCTTTACTCACACAGCTGGCACTTACATAACAGAGTACAGCTGCCTGTACTCCCCCCCAACCCCCACACCTCTGTCTCCCTCCTTTCTCTTTCATCCTATCGATCTGTGTTTGAGTTTTTGAATGTATCAAGTCGACCGCCCTTACCCCCAACTCGTGCACATTAATTCAGATGTCAAATCAGCATTTTTCGCCTGTGCGGAGTGTGAATAGGTCATGATCTGCCTTCCTCCGGGAGCGTCCACCCGGGTTGAAAATTCAAAGAGCTCCTTTGAATCATGAAAATCAATGTGAGTCTGAGCTTTAACAGGAAGCAGATAGGTCACTGTGTAATTTACCAAAAGCTATCTCAATTTCACAAGTGACCTTCTGCCGTTGAGATCCTTTATTAGTTTGCCTGAGCCAAACTCTGTCGACTTTGCTTCGTCAGTTTCTGTTGCTTGTTCTCCAGAGAGTAACTGAGCCGTAGACACTTGCGAAGTAGCATATTAATGCCACGGTAACAGACTCTTGGAAGGATAGCTTTATAAACACGCAGTAGATAAAGCTGTTTTAGCCTCAGTTTCACCATCCAGTCACCTGGAAGTCACTCAGCCACAATCTTCCACTGCTGGTCCCAGAGCAGCTCCAAGTTTCTCGCTCTGCTTTCCCATCAGTGGTTACAGACAGTTGGGGAAGTGCTTATTTATTCCCTTTCTTCACCGATATTCATCGGTGGACGAGCAGAAAAATAAGGATAAGATAATTAACTGGTTTGTTTGTCTGTCAGTCAGGGTTATAATTATTATTTTTAACCTCAGCTGCGTCGGTCGTTATGTATGCGCTTTGCATTTTGTCATCTTCATCCTTTTTTTTTTTCTATCTTTATTTTATTTTATTCTTTTGCGAGAGATGTTTTAATCAGCCCCTCTGGGTGACTCCAGCGCACGTGCACAGTTTGTATTAGCTGTTTCCCTCCAGTCTGCTTTCACTGCGTTCTTTTTATCTGTACGAAACTTGGAACTCAACCCAGAGAGTTGATTTAAAAGAAAAATCCCTCACTGCAGCGACAATATTTGATCCGAACCTGACAGCTGATTTGCTTTATCATACGTGTGTGGGGATATAATGCACCTGAGCAGTTATTGATAGGATAAAACAAACAAACAAAAAAAGAAAAAACGCATAACATGATTTCCATTTGTCCTGGAACAAAAAAATGGCTGATGCCTTTCTTCCAGTTTGCCCCATCAGGGTTCCACTAAACAACAAGATGAAGGGGTTTGAATGCCACTGAGGCCAGAGGTATTACACACACACGTACTGTTTCTTTAAAAACAACATGAGAAAACATCTATGATCTATATATCTACTGCACGCTTTGTGTATGTCGGTGGTAAAACTCAACTGTCAAAGCAGTGAGTTCATTTTAATCTCGGCTCCTGTGTGACCTCGAGAGGTCAAAGTAAGATCCTGCGCGACTTCTGGGGACCGCCTGTCCGCTAACTTGTCAACTTGTGTTTATTAGCAACATGTCTCTGAGTCACATAATGTCACAAGGTCAGTTGAAGAGCAGGAGTTGACATTTTGGGCCTTATTAAATATGTCACTTGATATTTGTATGCCCATACCTTTGCTACCGAGAAATGCTACGTTGAATAGAGCCTGGAGGACAGAGACAGTACATTCCTACGTTTAATATCCTCTTTCCTACACATCTCTACACATCAGCTCCAAATGTGACCAATGATACAATGTGTAGCAAAACATCTCTTTTTAAGAGTAGCAGGGTGACTTGAGGTTGGCAAAATAAAAATGTATTCACGGACTGTAACATTTTCTATTTAGATGAAAGGATTTGGTTACACACATGTTGGTGGCTGAACTATGAAGGCTACATATGGATGCTTTCGCAACGGATAACACTAGAAGAATAAAGGATGGCACCACAGGTATCTTTTCAGCCTAAATTATTCCTCACTCCCTCAGCAAACTGAACAGCAGCATTGAAGAAAAACAAAGTTGTTGTCTTACCAGAGTTGGGTATTTCCTTAATGTAAAAATGACTTCGGAACAAAACAAACATAAATAAAAATGTGCAAACGTCCAAGTAGCATTTTCCAAATGTCCAAAGCCTACATGTCGGTTTATCCTAAGGCCGAGCTGCAGCCAAGGCTGAGGGATTAGGATCCAACCTCACGATCCCCCGCCACCACCAGCCCCTCCCTCACCAGGGCTCATCCCTACAGGAACTACCCCCGCTGTCCTCGCCCCCACCTCTAGGGCCCAGTGGTACAGTCCTTCAAGTGTAAAGAGCAACAGGCTCGACAGATAGATTCTGCAAACTGTGGAGACTCTCTACAGGGTTTTTAGCGATACTCTTAATCCCTGCAGACGCTCCTCTACGGGGAGGTCAGAGGTCACTGTCATCTGGGCAGAACAAGCAGCCCTGGAGACGTTCAGCGGTCTGCAGTCACAGTCAAGTGCTCTCCAAGAGTGTGCTCGTTTTCAGATTCCATTCAAACGCCATGCCAGGTGTAGTGTCATCACCGGTTTTATGTTTGGATGGCGGTCGCCTGTACTTCCACCAGCCGAGATGAGCCCCCCTGTTCCCATAAGGGTACGTCTCTGCAATAGCTGCATGTCCTGTCAAAGTGTCCTTGAGTGAGACATCGCCTCTCTGCAGCTGCTCATCCATCCCGAAGTAGCTCTGGATAAGCACATCGGCAAAGAAAGGCTGAAATACCCCTCTTCCCTTGAAGCAGCGAGGAAGGCCTGGTGGTTCGTTTTATCGGGCGTGGATGAGAGCAGATGTGATAATGGATGTGTCTGAGTGGCACCTATACTGCCGGGGGACGGATAATCATAGCTCTCCCGCACCGCACATCATCCCCGTGGTTTACATACAGAACACATACGGAGTGGGGAGTAGAGAGGGCCGCCACAGAGAAGAGCAGCAGTTAGACATGGTGGATTGATACGGTGGATTGTTGCCCGGCTCGTCCCAAATGATAATATATTGTATGACATCAAAAGATTTTTAGTTATGCGGATGGATCGCTTTGGGCCCCAGGAAGCCTTCGCCACTTTCTCGCTCGGCCAACCGAATGGGGCTTGAGTCTCCAGAACGTCTGTGCATTTACTCAAATACTTACAATTTCTCACTAGTGGATTACATGAGTAGTAACTGATGAATTGTTCTGTCTATAAAACGTGCTATCCTCTAATTGATAACTCAGATATTCCGTTTACTCCGTTCAATCACAAGAGACAAAGAAAAGCTGGAAATCCTCACAAGTGACAAACAGGAACTTGGGATTGTTTTGGCATTTTTGCAGGTAAAAAGATTCTACAACATAAATGTTCTGCTCATATTAATATATTGTAATTGTAATAGATGCACAATGTTACACTGACAGAGGCCATTCTGCTGATGCATACTTGTTCTACTTCGACTTAAAGTGGCAATCTCAAAAATATTTTTCATTTCCATAAACGTCTGTTAAGTGACTAGATATGGCCGAATGGGATAACACGATGTTGATTGAGCCTACAGCCCACTAATAAAAGTATTGCGATATTTGTACATTTGTAGTATTACTGTGTGTCTGTGGCGACATTACCAGTGAAAAAAAAAAGGCTCTATTACAGTTTTTCTGCATTGCATAATTGCCACTATATGGAGATAAAATGGAGCTCACGCCAGCACACTGTAGAGCAAATACTGAACTGTTTTGGCCCATTAAACAAGTTCTTCATTCATTACCGCAGCCAGTCTGGCAACTCATCCCCTCCCACCACCACCCCTACCCCCACCCCCAAATGGTACGGCCTGCTATGGGACATCATTATAGAGAGTAGATGTCTTGCATAGAGGCAAAGCCCTCTAATCCGAAGGCTAGATAATTCGAGTGCAAAGAGGATTAGCTCCACCCCAGCAGAGCCATTGGCTAAATTTAGCCCCCATACTCTCGGTCTCCATATAACCCCTCCTCTAAGCCCCACCCTCGACTGTTCTCTACCCATCCACCCAGACGTGCTGTCCACCAATCACACGCCGCGGTTCACCATAACGCCATTGTGACATTTCTCTCTCCAACTGAATAATCCAGCATCTGCAGGCCCAACACTCGGAAACCTGAACCCTGTTCACGTTCACGATAAAGTGTGAAACCACGTATAAACCACGTAGAGTGACCTCGAGAGGAGAAGGGGTACCAGCATGCCAATCACCCCCAATGCCTCGTGCCAATTTGCCCACGGAGCTCCGTCCTCTGGGGGACGCGTCGGGATTACGGCCGATGGTGGCTGCGAGAGGAGGGGCCTAAAGCCCACACAATCCCTGCGATTGCATGGCAAGCTGGATCGCAGAGGCGTCTCATGCACACATACGGGAAATGAATAGCTTCCGCGGGGGGGGGATTCTGGGAAGAAGTGATAAAAACCCAGTCGCTGTGTCCCTTTTAATACCGGTCTAACTTTAAAACCACTGCTACTTTTATTATGTTCCTCCAGCGAACTCCATGATGAGTCCTGGATTTATACGTTTCCTCCCTCCTTGCAATTAGCTGCTTGCTGATGAGCAGGCCTTCAAAGCGTATTCTACACAGCCATATTTTAAATACAGTACGGGTCGTACCGACTCGGGAAATGACTCACTTTCTCTTCTTTCGCTTGTCGAACATGAGCACTTCATAAATGTTGGTTCTCTGCTGTCAGAAAGTCTCTGAGATATTGTTTCGAAGCCCCTCCGGGTTTCTGTATCACCTACTCATGCGTCGGTTCATTTTTTTTTTTTTAAGTGCCTCATCCTCTGTATGTGGGCGTCCAATGACTTTAAGATAACAAGGCAGCGGAGAGACGCAGAAAAGAAAACCCTGCTGGTACAATTACTGCGACATAGTTTCGTGCTATTTTTCCTCCGCTGACTGGGGCCTTAATTGAGTCGGTGAATGGTGGATGTTTTAAAAGACAAAAAAACAAAACAGCTAGTGGATCTCAGGTCTGGGGCAAGTCCTGGAACCATCCTGGAGTTTTTTGTTGTGGCTCATTTTCTCTCCCTTCCCTCTAGGTGCTTGCTATGCATGGCACAAAAAGAAATGTCTCTGATGTGAATGATAATGAGAAAAACAATCCAGATAAGTAAATGGTTGACTTTATGACTGTGTCCTCTCCTCTCCCACACAGGGTAAATATGAGGGTATAGAGCCTATTCAATACCACTAGACTAATGTATTTACATGGAAGTCGGGCCCCTCTCTCTGTTTCATTTCCCCAACTGTGCTTCTTTTGGAATTTTCTCTCTGGAGCGGTTGTACCTTCACTCCTCTTGTTTGCTCCTAATTAAAGAGGGACCTAATCTGCCGGGCTTCAGTGTGAGGAGGCGGGTTGTGGAGGCGGGTTGTGGAGGCGGGTTGTGGAGGCGGGTGCGAAGGCAGCGTGGGGTCCCATTCGGTTGGACGCGCCTTGGCTCGGCTTAAGTCACCTAACCTGGTCTCTGGCGCGCATCCGAGACTGCTTAACACACACGCACACACACACACACACACACACACACACACACACACACACACACACACACACACACACACACACGTGTAAACTTTGACCTAAACACAGGCCTTATGAGAGACGTACCAACAACATTCAATCATAGTTTTACTATCTTGAAGATCATATGAACACTCCATTCTTAGGTCTGAAGAATGTCTTCATCCGGGATGACTGGTGGAATACACACACACACACACACACACACACACACACACACACACACACACACACAAAGAGAGTTGGTGTGACAGTGATTTGTATTGTGGTGTGTTTGGACTCCACAAAGACACTAAATCCCAGCTGATGGGTTTAGCTGAACTTATTGACACGCAGCACCACGGACACTGACATCTTGTGGCAAGATGATGAAGGCTTAAAAGCTGCACCGTCCCTCACCTTGATGCACACATCAGGGGCAACAACAATGTCTCGATCACAGCGTTACTCCAATACTCCAGCCTGTTACACAATCAGGACTACCTGCATTTTTTTGGTCAATAAATCCTGTAAATAAAACCCCAAACCAAAACATTTCCCTCATGTTTTACAACTTCCCCACCTTTTCCGTGACACACACAAGGCCGCTGGCTCGTTCTGAAGACGTAAACAACTAAAACTTGGCTCTGTTGTTTTTCACAAATGTCACTCAAACAGGAGTAAATTGTAAATCTGCTGAGGACTATTTTCCGCAGCGGATTAATACACATTTTTGTGCTCGAGAGCAATGTTTCTCAACCGGGTGAACTAGAACCCCATAGGGATACTTTGGAGTAGGGCTGGGGGATCATTTATCATTTTTCAATGGAATTACAGCGTGATGAATTAATATAGACATCAGGATACCCAATTACATCATCTTAACTGATGATAATGAGAAGCACATGCTAACTCAAATTTCTCAGAAAATCTGATTAAATTAAGTTTTTAAGTTGATTAAATGAAAAAAATACTCCCTACTTTTCATTCGCCAACTATTTAATTCACACAAGACTTTACAGAACCATGAGGTTATATCATAGATCATTTATTCATTGAATCACCAGAAAACATTTAAATGTTCATGTTCATCGAGATATGGAATGACTTACATTGGGAGAGAAGACTTAGAGTTATATCGCCCAGCCCTGCTACTTAATTTTAAAAAGTAGCAGTAATGCATGATTCCTAAAATAATTATACTATATTAAGTTCAATGAAAACATGTCAACGTAAGTTCATTAAGCCACATTTTATGTTCAATATTGCTATTTCCGATGCCATCGTTAACTGCCGTGAACTGTCAACGTCCGCAACAAACGCAATCACATTCACGATTAATATTTTAAGTGTTCGTTTTTTTTAACCTTTATTTCAATGAAGTCCAGGAATAGACTGTATCGAGGAATGCTCGTTAGTAGGAACGTAGTTGGTTTTGGCGTTTTCATTGGATTTGTTAACAATTCAGAAAACAAAAGGTAGAATATGACCAGCGTTATGCTTTCACAGGAGCACACACGCTGGCTGCGGGACGGCGATGTCGGCTACAAGCCGATCCAAGCGGCTGAATGGCAGCCGCATGACTGGTACACTGTTATCTGTGCAATTATACCGCACGGTATCAAGATAATTCTGAGGTGTGTTCTGATGCTCTGAGACACTCTCACAAGCTGAGATGGAGAGGAAAAAAAAAGAAGAAGAAGTGAAGAGCTGCCGGAAAATCACACATCCAGAGTCAATTTAAATCTGACAGTTCGAGAGGATTTGTGTGAAATACCCCGAGAATTGTTTTACCTCTCGGGTTAGCGTGTTGAAAGGCCCGCTAAAACAAACGGCGGGTGTCAGTTGAGTGAACTGTGTTGCCGAGAAAACCGACAGCCTCAACCCAGAGGAAGCTTTTTAGACATCTGTTTGGTCTTTGTGCTGTCAGAACTTCTTTTTATACTGTGTCAACTTTGCCAAAATAACAATGATGAGAAACTTTAAACGCAAAACAGTCAGGGCATCTTGTGTTGTGATGTGTTTTTTTTTGTTTTTTAAAGATTCAAATCTAATATTTACACACAGAGATTTTTAGCTTTAGCCTTCATACATTTTTCAAACAGATGGTTTCAGATACCGTAAAGTGATACTAATCAATGTTTACAATGGATCAAATGACTTAAGTCGCTCATAGTGTTGAACCCCCAGATAGTTATCACCCGACTCTTCCATTCCCCTTTAGCTCAATAGAGCGTTCTCCCAAAACAAAAAGTTAACTATTGCTGCTTTAAATCCAGCTGCTATGGATGAAATAAAACAAGTACCTCTCTGTTTTGTCTCCGTCCAAACAGTACAGGGTCGAGGCAGCAGCGGAAAGGAATCGCATATTTTCTGTTCAGCCTCCGAAATAGGCCGCCCAAGATAGTCCAAGATGGTGATAACAGCAAACATAATCACTTATTTTCACCTTATCACATTAACTGGCTGCTTATGGATGATTTCGTACTCGTGCAAAGTGAATGCTCAGCGATGCTCAACATGCAGACGAGAGCGTCTCATCATCGCTGATTGCTAATTGCGCTTGTTTCTCCGTTTATCACTCCGGTGAGATTCAGAGCGAACGCTCGGCCTCGGAAAAGACGCTGCTGACAGAACAGAACAATCCCACCTCCAGAGGTCTGATGAAGATCACGCGATGAGGCGAGATTTTGATTTTGAATTATTTTCTTCATTATTTCTGCCGACCAAGGTCAAAAACCTAAACGTTGAACCTCGACTTTTAAAGCCGACAGGGTTGAGAAGACAAAATAACATTTTCGTGACGACGGGGCAAAACCCCTGTCTGCCGACGAAGACGGCGTGGTTAGCTTGAAAGCTCTCGAACCGCCACTAAATCCCTAAATGGACCATGTGGTGATGTTACTTTGCCAGCTATTATTCATGCGTTTGGGTGTGAACATTGGTTTAAATTTTTTTATTAAAATCCCCTGAGCGTGACATTCAAAGAATAAGGTGCGAAATCCGACCAGAATGTTGATAACATTTTGTATCGTTGGAGTACAACCAGTTCTGAGCCTCCACCCCACCCCCCCCCCACCCCCACCCTCCCCTCTCCGCTCGCTGACATTTTGTTTGAGCTCGGCGAAAAACAAAACAAAATCCTCAAGGCCCGGAGAGGAAATGTGGACAGCGCTGCCGAGTGTAAGAAGCTTCCCACTGAATAGTGTGACAGTGTGCGCTGCACTCTGAAGGCACTTCAGCCAAATGATATGCCTCTCGCTCCTTCTACCTCCTCTCCCAACCAGTGGGCTTTCTTTGTCTCTCCCTTCAAGTGTTTGCTTTGGCTGGTTTTCTTTTCTTTTTTTTTTTGCAGCACTATCTCTTCCATCCAAGTAATCCAACTTACAAAAACCTCCTTTTTTACCGCCGCACAAAGGCAGCTATGTACTTCTTTGTGTCACGCTTGTTTCCCCCGTCTCGCTTGTGTTCTGGGAGTCTCGCAGACCGCCCTGCTTCGACATTTCCCCCACGTCCCCCCCACGCCCCCCTCCGCCATTCTCCTCCTTCAAGACTGCAATAATGTGTCTAAGTGCAGCTCAGCACGGCGGCGAATGGGGACTCTTTACAATGCCGCCTGCCTTTTATCTCACCCGTTGGCTAATTACAGGTGGAGGAGAAGGCACGGAGCGAACCCAAGCTCAGGCGCATGCTCGTGATGGGCGGGAAGGCCCCCGACTGCCCGCTGGGGCCCCCAAAACAACCTCTCTCTGAGGTTCAATTTCACACGGAGCGATGGAAACCCGTGTGCCCGCCGTGTTTCACACACACACACACACACACACACACCGCGTGCACGTGTTTGATGTGGGGGCTACAAACGGAGAAAGCAGAAAAAAGTTGAACTCCAGAAAAGAAATGCATGTTTTTGCCGCGCGGCACGTCTTCGTAGCTTCGAGCTGCCGCAGGATGTGAACTTGAGTTACAAGCGAAATGTACCGATGAACAGCGATGTTCAAAAGAATCGACTCAAGTTTAGCGTTACATATTTGTACAATCTCTGGGTTCCAATAATTAAGCCTAACAGATTCTTTCAAAAAAACGATCAGCACGAAGAACCTCAAAGGAGCATCAATTCAATTTTTGGTATATTTTTTATACTTCTGTGTCAGAATACAGGACATTCATTGTGTGGGTTTTTCTCTTTCTCTCTCTCTCTCTCTCTCTCTCTCTCTTTTCTGGCAACAGGCTTTTATTTGGAAAAGCCAGCAGACGATGGCGCGATTCATCAGCGACGCTTTTGTCACAGCTATGACCCGTGACCGCAGACGAGACTCCACTGAGACGAGCTCCAATCTCGATTCTGAGTAAACGAGAGCGGACGCTCGGAAAACACGTGTCTGACGCCGGCGGGTCGCAGCCATCAACGTGGACCCGTAAAACGGTCGAAATACGTCAGATGAAAATGGTCATCAAGGCTCCGTCTGTTTCAGGGGCCAGTCTGACATCAACAAATGGTGATTTCATCCAGAAGTGTGGGCTCACATGCTAGATAAAGGCTCAGCTGAAAACCACTGAACGTCTTTTTGTTTGTTTCCATAGACACATAATAAAATCTCTGTTCAATTCATGTCGCTCAAGAAAAAGAAAAAGGATGGCAGTCAGATGAGCCTGTGCTCTGGAAAGGAAGGATTTTTAAATCGCATCTTACTCAATTTTTTTTAAGTTGTATGGACACAACTATGCGCAGACTCCTGATGAAAAGTGAAGATTATGCTCAACAGGTGTGTGTGTGTGTACAACAAGCTGCACGAGGTCCGGTGATGAATTCGAATGCTAAACGTCAGAGGCGGGAAAAATCCCCTCTGGATGTGAGGAAACCATTAAAGTGAAGTGCACGTGCACGCTGCATGTTTTTGTTGTTCTCTGCTTTTCCAATGTTTTGCGGGTCTGTATTATGAAAAAGAGAAGGAAACTATAACCTTTTTTCAAGGCACACATCCAGTGGAGCACAAGTTCAGTACTATTTAACAAAACTTATTTGCACCACCAGTTAAAAATGCCGCAAACGCCTTCAAGCAGTTGGGTGCTTTTTCTTTTTTTTTTTCTTTTTTTTACTGCAAACCACATCCCCGGATCTGCACGCTGTGTCCCTGCTTTCAGAGATCACTGCAGAAGGCCCTCTGAACCAGCAGAGGGCAGTTCAAACCACAAGAGTGTTTTTTTTCTCTTTCTCCTCTGCCTGAAAGGTTATGTACTGTATGCAGTCACCATGAGACAGCAATGAAACCTCCATGTAAACACCTCATGTTTGCACCAAATGACAATCCGAGCAAGTGTGATTCACACTTTAATGACAGTTGGTTACAGCTTTGACCACTTGCAAGAGAGAAGGGAAGAAAGAAAGGAAGAAAACCAGTGACCTTATCATACTGTATGGCATGCAAAGACTATGGCATTTCATAGTCAGACGCAGTATCTGCACTGAATTTGACCTTGCAAGTTAATGCATTTGAATCCTTTGCATAGTTTTACTGTAGCTTCTGCAGGAGAATATGTATAGTTGCTCTTTCAGAATAGTAAATGGTAGTTACTGTGGTGGACAAAGTACACAGCTGATGGAAACTGTTCCATAGCTTTATCAGAGGGATGAATGGGCAATTCAAGGTGATCATTGAACAATAAAACTCCCAACTAGAGGTGAATAGATTGAGCAAAAACACTTTAGTCTCGCCACTGTCTTCCTTATTTATTTATTACTGGAAACATGGCAAGGTCTCTGTCAATCCTACAGAAGTTGGTGGCGAGATCTTTTGTGGACTGGAGTCTCGCCTTCAAAATAAAAGTACAGTTTTAATGGCAACAGTTTAGCTACAACTGGTGAGTGCTAGTTCGCTAACTAGGCTACTATGGACCTGCCAGTGTAATATGGAGTCTACAGTTTTCAGCACAGGCACAGACACACACACCCAACATACTGTATGCTCCAAAACTACTTTTAAGTTCTAAAAATAAAACACATCAGAACAAAGAAGGTGACAATTTTTTTCTGACAATAAAGTATCAACCCAACGTAAACTTGTCTGAAGTTATTGATTTTATTGTGAAAACCCCCCACAGGACGATAACACAATGTTGCTTGCTTCATCCTGCCAAAGAAGGGCGACCACGAGACCAATCCCCCCCCCAATGACACCACAGCTCAAGTTGTCTGTACATTTGTCTTTTTTAAATCACCTAAGTCCGTTCTGGCCTCCCTCGCGACTGAAACACAAATGTACTTCCTGTGGTCTGAAACTGAAGTCCTCTAAAGCAGCCAGCTCAGAGAGGGCTCGCGGCCGCCCTCGTGCAGACTCCTCCCCCCGAGTTGTCCTGGGAAACACTAACAACTGTAAGAAAGTGCACTCGAGACCTCGGAGGAGACCCGCACCGCCGCGCATCCGCTGAAACACACAGGACAAACTTTTTTCGTTTCTTTCTAAAGGATAAATTGGGCCCAGCTCCAAACACCACGAGTCCGTCCATCAGGAGGAAGAGTATGCGTCCGAGAGCCGCTTCTTCTTCTTCTACTTCTTCTTCTTCTCCTGCTGCTGCTCACTGAGCCTCGTCTGCTCGAGGTAAGAGGAGTCACTAAGTAGCCCGTCTCTCACCCTTTAGCTGACATGAACAGACACTATGTAAGTTAGTACTGCTCTGTATCTTTCTCCGGAGAACCAGTTTAATGGCTGCTGGACGCTGGAGGGGAGAGGGGATGGGGGGGACGGGGGTTAACTTGTTGCTTGGTAGCCATGACATCCTCACCCGGAGCCCCCTGAGGGGTTCAACGTGGGGACCTCTCACGTTTCCGTGGACCCGGGGACAGCGAGGACGAACCCGGTTGTCCCACAGAACATGTAAAACGATACGAGACGAAAGCGGCCAAAGGACAATGTGGGCGACGTCATGTTCAAACTACAGCAGTTAAAAGTGAAGTAAGCTAATATCACCACTAACACCCCCCTCGTTAGCACCAAAGACGTTCAGGGCATTAAGGAGTATTTAAGATATATAAAATAAAATAAAACACTGAGCATGATGAAAAACGATATGAAAAAAATAGAAAATAAAGGAATTGATATACGAATTAAAGACCATATGTTGATATACTCTATAGAACATGATTGGGAAAGTCGCACGTGACGTTGAGTCACTTTGTATGGTGATGAAGTCGAACTGGAAACGTAACTGGGAGAAATTAGACTTACTTTGAATTGCTTCTGCATGATTATGAAATGACACCAGCTCCAGAAGGACAGCGTTTACCATTTGTCCAGTTCTATATAACTGGACAAATGGTAAATGCTGATTAAATGCCCAGCTTTAACGGTCCACATTGTCATGATCACATCTGCAGTGAACATGCCACCAGCACAGTAAGGTCACCATAAACATGTCACTGTGTGACAGCACAGACGCATGCACACCTCACGTGGGACTATTTTTAACTCTTCGAGGAAGTCCAGTTGCACGAGACCCCCATGTTTCATGCTCGTGGGAGGGACTGCACCCATGTCAAGAAAACAAATCAGTGGCCTCCTAATTCAATAACACCCGCTTGACCTCACCCACTTAAAGGCTCTCAAAAGGACCGGGGCCCGCAAAAACATGGCCGCCCCCCTCTGGTTCCCCCATGTTGGAACACAAACCCCCATAGGGTGAAATGCATCTTCTTCACTTCCTGGATGCACCTGGTCCTTGTTGTCCCGCCCCAGCGAAGACAGCCAGTGGAAACCGACGCGCTGGGTTCCTTTTTTAAAGTCGGAAACATGAAGTTATCACTGTAAAAGTCCCAAAACATTCAAAATTGACACTAATCTAACAAGTGATTGCTTGGCATTGCGCTGCCTTAATAGCCTGCGATAATGATCTAATGTTTTGTTTTAAATGATCCTCAGTTTTGTAACCTGAGGAGAACTCGCAGAATGGGGAGGAGCAGCCGGAGAGATTTAAAGGATCTAGAATCTGTTTTATTACCTCCCAACTCACAAAAAATGGATCTTAACTCTCTGCCCGACAGTTGTTGGTCCCTCACCCAGCACAGCCCACGTGGTCACTGGTTTTGACCCCTCAAATGTTTTGAGTATCTGTTCCTCTTGCTGCCACTGCAGAGGCTTTTTACAGTCAGCGTTGACGCATTTTATAGGCGGTCTAGTCACCTGCCTTCCTTGTGTCTCCATGTGGAGGCTCTCCACGGTGGGATGGGCCTGTAAATCTGAGTAGAGTCTGCCCTTTGGAAATGTCGGCCAAGTAGTCACTGTTCTCATATATAAGGAAATACTCCCCCGAGACGGTGTGTCTGATTTACAGCATCACTTCAAGCACTTAGCTCAAGCTTTTTATGCCTTAAAGGGAGTTTGCTCCAGCTTTACAGTAACACACTGGGAACTGACCACTACTGGTGGCTCCACTAGGAGATTGTTTGGCTTTTTTTTTTGTTGCTTTTTTTGTGCCTTGCTCATGAGCACGTTGTAGAGGGACGAGCGTCCGGTGAGTTCTTGGAGTTGAACCAACAACCACCGAGATCGTAAACCATTCTAATGTGTGAGGGCGTGTGTCGTGGCGTTCATCAAGTGCATTTTCAACGTGAAGGTTTCTAAGCTTTTCAAATGAACAAAAGTCTCAACATTTTTTTAGCTCAATGTGGTTTTCACAGTGCAACGATTCAAACGGACTCGTGGAGTTTTTTTTTAAAGTTTTGAAATGCTAATTATCAAGTTATAACAAATGCTGCTGTCTTTTCAAAGCAATCCATATAGTCCTAAATGTCTTGAACATCAGGGCACCGTATTGTCACGGTAGGTGTTTTGAATCAGTGGAGATGTAAGACAGTAATGACAATCCTGATATGCAAATAAATACAAAAGGAAGAATGTAAATTCCAAAATGAGATAATAACACTTTCTACTGATTACAAGCATCAGGAAGCAGCAGCAGATGAGGAAACAGTTGAGTTTTCATTTTTTTTCCTCACAAGGCTATCAGCAGAGGACTAAACAACGGTTCCACTAAAAAACTAAAAAACGTATTAGTGTAACCTCTTATGTGTCGCTTACAGCAAACTTCAGGCCCAGTTCTGATGGCCGCCCTCAGTCAGGAGTAAATATTCAGCTCCGGCTCGAGACACACATGAAAGAGGAGTTGGCCTTCACATTGAGAGCGCCGTAAATTACTAGGAGGATTCTGCCGGCTCCAAGCTGAAGCCAGCCAATTTCTCATCCTCACAAACCCCCTAATTTAATGATGATGGAGGATATGCACGGTGTCAGCCTTGTAATTACACCGTATTTACTATAGAATGGAAGCATTAGAGGAAGTCTTACAGGTACTAGTTGGCGATGCGGGATGGGTTTTTGTATGCCTGGGAGGGCGACCGCTGAATTCCCCCGCTGATATCCACAATGAGGCCTTGACTCAGTTTTTTTTTGTTAAGGTTGTGATCGCTGGAATCCTTTCAGCACGCCGAACGACAGCTTCACTCGCTGTTTCTAAACAGCAGCCGTCTCTGCTGCTCGTACACATTTTGTGACCCCCCCCCCGACCCCCCGGGTGAAGTCTCTCTCCTCCTGGGACTTATCAGGCAGTCGTGGTTGTTAATTGTTACTGTGCCTGTGGTGGTTTCCCCGTCTTTCTACGAACAAAAACATTGGTAAACTTTGCCAGCCAGAAGTTTGTCTTGAAAGAAAGTGTGTCTCCCGTATGAAAATGTACAGCAGGGAAGGCAGGACGGGGGTTCGAAAGTCCATCCTGTTACCTACCGTACAGCAGTGTGTGCTGTGCTTGCACCAGTACACATCATTGTTTACATCTGCATTCTGGTTGATCTTGTAAACATGTATAAAGTATATTCTCACGCCTAATAATGGGAGGAGGGGGGGTGGGGCAATCCAGAAGTGGTCAGACTTGTATTAATAACGTGTGAATGCTAAAAGTCTCCACACGGACAGGAATAAACCTTACGTGTGCCGATCCACCAGGAAGCAAACGCAAAAAACAGACGGAAGGCTTGGAAGTGCAGTGACGCAAATAGAAACGTGCAAAAAATAAAACTGGATTGTCTGGATGGATGGAAACTAAACCAGCCGGGGTATTTACCGTTTGGTTCAAAGATCTCTGGAAGAAAGTCCTCTCCTGTGCACACGCTGCAGTCAGACTTCAGTATAAAGGAGATGTTTCCTACCTGTGAATGGAATCCGTCGGGGGCTGAAGTTTGATCCGTGTTGGAAGACAAATGCCAAACACCGAGACTCCTCTCTGCTGCCGCTTTAGGGCATTTAATGCCTTTATTGATGGTTATAAGTGAAGCCATGACAGGAGCACAACCGAATAGAAAATAAGTCAGCTGTAGTGGTGTAAAAGTACCTAGGTACATTTACATTAACAGGTACTCTTCTTAAGTACAGTTGTGAGGCACTTGTACTTAACTTGAATGTTTTCATTTTATGCTACTTTATACCTCTATATGCTTTACTACTATTACTCCGCTGGATTTGTGAGGTAACTGGTGTACTTTCTCACTGCCAGATTCATACATGGCCGTTATCGTCACTAGTTACTTTTGCAGATTAAGATTGTTCATTAAAAAATATATGATACATTGTGACAGAATACCAACCTTAAAAAGCAGTTAAAATCAGCTACACCTCCTTGACCAGCTGCAACGTTAAGCTGCGAGCAACTAATTATTATTTATGTTAATCTGCATATTATTATCTTAATTAATTAATTAATTAATTAATTAATTAATTAATACATGAGGCCTTGACTCAGTTTTTTTTTTGTTACGGCTGTGATCGCTGGAATCCTTTCAGCACGCCGAACGACGGCCTCACTCGCTGTTCCTAAACAGCAGTACACATTTTGTGGGTGACTGTGGCTTAGTGGTGAGCAGGGTCGTCCTTCAGTCAGAGGATCGGTGGTTGAATCCCAGGCACCGTTAGCCCATGTCGATGTGTCCTTGGGCAAGACACTTAACCCCAAATGTCTCCCGTAGCTGTGCCTACGGTGTGTGAATGTTAGCTACTCCTGATGGGCAGGTGGCACCTTAGCCCCTCCCATCAGTGTGTGAATGGGTGAATGATGTCATGTGGTGTTAAAGCGCTTTGAGTGGTCGGAAGACTAGAAAAGGGCCAAAAGTCCATTTACATGAAATGTCTGCCAAACATTAGAAAACTGGTGCTATTTCAGAAAAATACATAAATATATGAAAGTCATTACCAATATGTAACATAGAAACCGAGTTTCCCAATAATTAAATGGTTGAGTGGCTGTTTCATGGATTTTTATCCAGTCAACAGAAAAACATTGTCATCATCCACGAAACCCCTCTCTGTGTTTTCTCCTAGCTCTCATTACAGCGGATTATTTTTTGTGCCTAATTGAATGATAAAGAGATGGGATAGAACAACAACAACGACACGTTAATGTGTAGAAAGCAGAGGCAGGATAGCTGCCGTGCTACCAGCAGACACCTGACCCATGGCCCGCCGGCTCCGCCTCTCCCCTCTGACATCAGCGCTTTGATCTGCCTACTGTCTGTGTTCGCACAAAGCCATATTTAGCTCAGTGTAATCAGCGCGGTGGAGAGCTCGCATGTCCGCTACTCAGGGATGCCTGCCTAGTATAAACACACCTGCTCTCCCCGGTGGACTTCCCAATGACTTTAATGTGCACCTGAAGGAGTCAGCTCGCAGCCGTCGTCATCAGACAAGACCGAGGGTAAGGTTTCCTTTGATGCCTTCGTGTGACGAAAGTTACTCATTATAGAGTAGGAAGTGACACATTGATATATTCCCCAGGACAAAGTTTGACTGTGATTCACCCACAGCGCCTAGAAACGTCTGCCTCGGGATAACTCTTAATGGTCTTGATAACAACAATGTGTTAAATTCTGTTGGGATTGGGCCTCTGCTTATGGGAAATGACATGTTGTATTTCCTCGAAGGTTTGCCAAAGCTATGAATTCCTCACTGCTTGTAATGTTATTATGAAATACCTGATGTATTTCTGTAAGGAGGGAATATGGAGGCTTCACTCGTACGAAGTTCAAATAATTACAATAACCACATTTTTGTATTTTTCATTCAGTTTAACACAAAAAAAAAATTCTCTGAAGTATTGGGTCCATTCTACCCTGTTTTCTTTGCTTTGTTTGCTTCTTAACTTAATTTCTGGTCACATGGGGCATTCAAAGGCCGTGATTGGTCGCATGTAACAGGTTTGCTTTGTGTAAAATAAATGGATCTAAATTTAGAAACTGAATGTTGGCCTTTTAAATATTCAGTCAAATTTTGTTAAAATGTCAAATGATGAGTAAACCAATCTACATGTGTCAAGTCAGTGGAGTGCCCCTCTAAAAAAATCATACATGAAGCACGTGTCTGTAGTGCTTAAGTAATAAGGCAGGATCTTCTATTCAACGTTTTTGCGGTTTAATGCAATACTTAAGTTGATGTTCTTGAACAATCCGTGAGAAGTTAGAAGTCCATCCTTTTTATTAGTTTCCTGTTTGAGAAACAGAGTGTTCTTGTGGGCTGCGATGCCGCCTGTTGCGTCGCCGGGGGAACGAGTGGGGGAAGTGAGCGACTCTGTGTACAATCCAGTTCCCAAAACCACCGCGGCGGTTTTTAGTTTCACACTTCTCTGGCTGTCTTCGAACCCTTTCCAAAGAACAAGAGCGTGGGTTGAAATGTGTCATCTGGTTGGAGTGTAACATGTCGGGAAAGACCCTCGGAGAGGTCACCAGTGTATTGCAGGGGTAAAAAGACACACACACACACACACACGCACACACACACATACACACACATATTTGTGGGCAATTTAGAGTTTGCGACTGACCAAACTTGGAGCTGAGAGTTGAGCCCAGGTCCTTCGTGCAGTGAGAAAATAGCACAAACCAAAATGCCATTATGAGGCAACGCTTTGGGGTCGTACGTGCTTTAATCGAACATGTTGACTGGTTTGGTAATTGAAATGATGTATCAACCGTTGCTGCAGTGGAGGTGACGTTAATCTGATCAGGCCCGCTGCGAGTCTGAGGTTTGCTTTGCTCAGGATTCTCCAGGCTAAACCTCTTACCTCTCCAATGAGACCAACATCCACTTTCCTTTTCTCTCCCTGTCTTTCTGCGTGTTTTTCTTTGCCCCTCGCTTCGTCTTCTCTCCAACATCAGTCTGTTTTTCCACGCGCCACGGCTGAAATGAGTAAGCTCAGTAAGTTGCTGGCGAAATGTCCTATTGATCATTTTGAGAGGTTTTGCACCAGCGTCTGCTCCCGTGAATAAGTTGAAATCCACATCGTTCAACCGGCTATCGCCCGTCAGCATCCGGTGAGAAATTGGATTGCCAGTGCAGCTGAATTCAAGTAACAGAAAATTGCCCTGTTGATTGTGTAATGTGTTGAACATTTACTGAACGTGCAAAGGTAAACAGCATATTTATCCTTCTGCATTTCGTCAGAAAGCCACAACACCCTTCAGAAGTGCCTCTAAACGTTAGCCCGGGCCTGTTCTTTCCAGAATGGGTCGTCACGCCTAAAACTCAACATACAGTCCTCTCGTTTGCTTCAAGGAAACGTTGGATATTTTTGGAAAATCGTTTTTATGTGCTTTCATGCCGAGAGTTCGACAAGAAAATTGACACGACTGACGTGTTTGTACGCTCAGGATGAAGCTACCGCCAACAGCCAGCCAGCTTAGCTTAAAGACTGCTAGCCTTTTTAACGCTTTATATCTTGTTTGTTTACGTCTTCACAAAACCCAAAGTGTAAAAACAACATTTCCCTGTTGTCTGGTAGGTTATGTAACAGACTTCTTTTTTGGCTAGGACAACTATCTTCCTGGAGTCTCTGGTTTCTTGGCAACTGGTCCTGGCCAAGAAATAGTTTGCCATATAATCCCCCATGAAACTACAAATTGTTATTTTTACACTTCCAACATTTAAGTGGGCTTTGGAAAGAGCCAGGCTATCTATTTCCAGTCTTTATGCTAAGCTAGCTGGCTGGTAGCTTCAAACATAGCGTTCCGACGTGACGGAGGGATCAGCCTAACTCTCGGGCACAAAAAAAGTGAACGAGCAGATTTCCCAAAATGTCAAACTACACCTTTTTTAATTTTTTTAAAGATGTGTACGGAGCACCTGGTGGCTGGGGAAATCGAGGGGGGCTGGGGGGCGGCATCAAACCCTGGGGAGGAGCGCTGTTCAAGGCCCGGGCCCTGATTACAGGCTGGCCCCCGGTGCGCCTCACAATAAGATAATGCTATCTGGGCCCACAGGTATTTGGTTTCAGTGGAGAGGGTAATAACTGTCACCAAACACTGAGGAGACCTTTCATCCCCCGGCCTCGTGTTGTCGGCCAGCGCTTGTGTGCAGTCCCCCCGCACAGAGGCAGCTTTTGTGTGGCGGGGTGAGGTCACGTCATCACGACGGCCCTCATATCTGTCCGCGGGGACAATGGCGAGGTTTGATTAAATCAAACAGCCGTGACTATCTAAATGGCAGTCAACATCGTGCGTCCGAGTTACTGTGGCGTGCTTGTTGAGGAGGTGACGCAGGCCTGACTAATTTAGCCGTGCCCCAGAAGAGCAGGGGGCTGATAGTATACCGTAAAAAGAAAAAATAAACACACAAGGGGTTCAACACAGAGGCGGACGCACTTTGCTCTCTCCGGGGTTTCGTGCCACGGGGAGTGCAGTCAGCGTCGTAGCGGTAGGCCAGTACCTAGTGGTTAACCCGGGGGGAGAAGGCATGAGAGGTTAAACAAACGTCTGAGTTAAACATCAAACCCAGCTGAGCCACACAGAGCCTTAATCCTCCCTCAGTGTCCCACATTTGAAGGCTTTGATTACTAGCGGTCGACAAAAGAATGTACGGGTGAATGTCCTCATTAATTTGAGCGTTGTGGTCGTCGAGAGTTTTAGAAGTCCCGGTGTTGTGAGTGAAGACGTTGCTCGTGTTTGCGACGAGACTTTTACTCGGACGGAAATGGAAAACAAGCCTGTCTAGCTTCTTTCAGCGAAAAATAAATGGATTTTGAAATACGATTTTATGTCCATCACGAGCTCCAGCACTTCCAGATCTAATACAAAGTGTCCAACCTGGAAAAAAGATAATACGAGAATAAAGGGAAGTTAAGAGGGGTTAAGAACGAACTCTTCCCCAGGCTTAAATCGGCCCGGAAGCTCTCCCTGGCACTCTTCATCTGCCATTTGGTGGAGGCTTTTATATCCAAAGCTCCTTACTGTACCTTAAATCTAGAGCAACATGCCCATGTGGGTCCTTGAACCCCTAAACCTGTGTGTTGTTGCTCACAATTGAAAGAAAAAAACAATTACATGTGGATTTTATGTGAAGACAAAGATGTAGACGTAGGTGATGTTTTTTGTCATATGCGTGTAGGAGAAGGTATCCAGGCCAGGTTGTCCTTCTTCAGTTGAGACTAGAGGGGGTAATTAGGGATGTTAATGATGAACCGTTAACCAACAATAAGAACTTTGGCAGTTTAATGCTAGTCGGTTAAAAGAAATATAAAAAAAGATGAGCTGAACGGCTTTTCACTTAAAAGAGAATAGCCGGTCCACTTTAAAGGTCACAAAAGGTAACTTCGCCCTTTTAATCAGGTGACAAGTGTCGAGTATTCAGACTTCTTTTTCCCTGAAGAGAGTCCCCCCAGGACGCACGACTGAGCCTAGCCCCAACGAGGAAACCGTCAACAAAATAAAAGTATTCATTTTTGATTGAAAGCAATTACACATTAAACCACACAATACAAAGAAATAAAAAACTAAATATCCCATGGAATAGAGTTCAGCTGCGCTCTGCTCGACACAGACCACACCAGAACTCCTGTTTTCCCGGAGACACTCCAGTTATGTACTGCCGTGAAGTCCACCTATTTGCCATACGTTAGCAACACGTTTCACACAGGGATTGGCTCATGACCTCGATCTGCTCCACCTCCGACTTCCGGGGTTCAGCTCAGCTCCTCCTGATAGAGCTGCATCATAATCTCAAAAGGGAGTCGATGTCTCCCCGTGAGCCACATTTTCATGGTCAACCTGTTATCTTTGGTTTGTTACTTTATATGAATATACCACAAGGCACTATTTTTATACGACACATCTAGTAAGTTTCGATTTGGTTTTAAACATTCTTCAAGTAAACCGATTTGTAATTCTCACTGATCATTGCTAGAAGCGCTTTAATTAAGGCACAGTTTTCTCACACAAGCGAGACACAGGAAGATGGCTCGTGTCTTGAGGAGTTTTGGCATTTATTCACTGATTTAAAAAAAAAAAAAAAAAAAATATATATATATATATATGCGCATACCCCGCAGCTGGCGATAAATGATGGATTTAACCCTTTTTTTGTGCTTTGGATGTTGTTGCAGCTGGGCGGCTCGTTAGGACCAGTTAACGGTTAATGATTGGTTAACGAGGGTTCGCTGTCAGTCATAAGAAAAAAAAAAATCTAAATTAGCATCCCTAATCTACATTGACATTCTTCAAGTTAATTAATGGCCAATGGGAGGATTTTGACCCAGGAAGACTGCAGCATGAGGCTTCAAGGAGATAAAACGCGGATTTAAATTTGTTATGTGCGTTGAGTTCAAACGATCGATGTGACCCATTTTATTTTAAGTAGCTGCATTGGATTCTGAGCTACTGGCTTCCACTTCCTGCTTTTTGGCAGATGTTAAGCTTTAAAACTAGGGGCTGGTCTGTAAACTCCCATTATATGCATGGCTCAGTGCCAGTTGTTGAGGGGAAAGCATTGTGATTATTTTTTTATCTAGAATTGTGTGTTTGTCACTTCTCTGGACTACAAGCTGGGTTGGTTGAAAGTGCACATTGATAACAAAATGTCAAATTTCAAGGCAAGTGCAACAAGTACAATGAGACGCATTGCTGAACATAGCCTTTATGAACTTTATTTCCCAACATTGATTACATTTTGTTGATTAGATTAGTCAGCCATGCGCCACAGGTGTGATAATGACCCCATAAATGACTTAAAGCTGCAGTTGGGCACGTAGATCGGTGGAGTTAGGTTGGCACCTTTCGGATCACGCACGAAACCACGTGGCTTTTATTTCCTGGAGTGTTTTGGTTGTGAAACACCCGACGGTCTCCTGGCAACCGAAGGAACCCTGACCTGCGGCTCGCACGTGCGTTTGTTTTAGTGGACTGAGGAGATGTGGCCTTTGGACAGGAGGACTGGGAGGTTCAGAGAGGAAAAGCCTCTGAGGGAGCGGCGCTGACAAGAAGAAGATTGTGTTGACGCCGTCACGGGCCTCCAGTCACCTCTGACCTACCCACTGTTTACCGTTCTTAACCACCAATGCTTTGCTCGCTTGCATGTTCTAATGTCATCCCATCCATAGTAGATTCTCTTTGATCTGGAGGACTTAGAAAAAGTTCAAGAAGATTACATGTCTTTACAGGATGATGCCAAAGAGAAGGGGGGCACGTAGGAGAAGTACAGGCATGGCAAAACAAACCACCTGATTATTGCCATAAATCCCGTGTCAGTGTGTGTATGTGTGTTTTTAAAGCTTTAGTTCAATGGAACAATTAAACCTTTGATGTAATTTCAATTTCTAAAGCTGAAAAATCTCCCGTGTAAAGGTTCCCCGGGGACCTTTTGACCTATAGTAGTGCCTTTTGTTTTTGTGTGATGCAATACACGTTTCCACCGTGGTTTGACATTTTACCACCGGTCAACATGTGGCGGTGACAACCCCCGAGATATGCAGCAATGCACCAGCAAAGACGGGAAAGAAGAGGGACTGCAAGCTAGTTATGAATGTAAACAATGCTGTATTTAAAATGCAAAAGAAAAAGAATCGGCTTTTGCAAATGTTTTTTGAGGAAGGCCGTTTTTAGACCTCAAGGATACACATGATGCCTTTTGGTGAGCTCCGCTGAATGTAAACAAAACTTTGGCTTGTGTACAAGACAACTCCACAGGGCGCCTTTTTTAAATTTTTGCCAGAATACAATCGCCCCAATAACTGTACTCGGCGAAGCTGCTCCCGTGTCTTTTTTTTTTATATATTGGACCCAAAGCGGCGTTTACTTGACTGTGACATTGACATCGGATGCACCTTCCATCCAGGGAGGATGGTAAGCCGGCGTCGTCCCACTGAGAACGAGCATCCCGCTCCCCAAGAGAGAGCCCTCCTGGTCACCGACGGGAAAAAGCGACACATTTACAGACAGACGGGCGCAGAGTGTTTGTTCACACACACCGCAGTGGTGCTCTGCCCCGAAGCGTGAGCATTGTGTTGGTTAAGTCGTCAGCTGTTGATTGTGAAGAGCGTAGTCCGATTAATGAGTTGTGAAGCTAATCCTGTGCATCCCCCCCCCTCATTCACACTGCAGTCACATGGCTGTTACGGCTTATTTTGATAGCCGGGGCACCACGGGCACCCCGTGGAAGCCATTACGAGGGCCATTCACAAGCCCGACTCGGAGCATCACCGCTCCTACCCCAGCATCGAGGGGCTTTTGTCTCTTGATTTATCGGTTCGTTTGTGGCGCGGCCGCCTCTCTTGTGGCCTTCCTGAAGTTAAAAAAAAAAAGAGAAGAACATTCGGTTTCAACGGCAGTTCAAAGGCAGTTTGGGCCATAATGGAGCCTGTGAAGGAGCTGGGCTGAAGGCTGGCTGCCCCCGGTGTTTTTAGGTGGAGTTAATGGGTTGTGTAATCTCTATAAGCAGGTGTCGGATGGCCGTAAGGGTGAGCTTAGGGGGATGTCATTTCTCAAGGTTCTTCTGTTACCAGAGAAGGAAAAACAGAGTTTGGTTTGGACGCGTGTTCCTTTGTTTTTGCTGAATTACACGGCCGACGCACAGTTTTTATTTTTTTTATTTACCCATCTCGTTTGAAGAAAACAGATTGCAGAATATCTGTTTGATGGTGTGATTTGGTGGAGACTTTGAGTCAATTATTATCTGAGGATAATAAAAATGCCTGTTTTACTTTCATTAAAGTTTAATTTCAGTTTGTGAAAGACAGTACAATTGTAGGATTTTGTGGTTTTAAAAACGGGTAGAAGGGTTGGTTTCGAATGTCTCCTCCAGTTTTACCATCGCACCAATGCCTTACCTGACATGTTCACCGTAACTTCACCCACAAGTCCAGGTATCATCCGCATGCAGCACCAACATACCTTGTTGCAGTCAATTGCCTGGAGCGTTTTTGTCACAAAGCAATCAACTTTCCTGGAGTTGCAGTTAGATAAATCTCTTCTATTTTAGAGCTCCCCTGGCGTGTCCTTTCTGAATGTCTGCTGCCGCCTAAAGAGGAACAGACGGCGTGGGGTCAACCACAGAACACAGATTCAAGGCAGCCTGGTGAACGGATATCAATCGCTGCACCGAGGGATATTCTTGATGTTATCGTTGTATCAATGACCACAAGAAAATGAACACCCTCCATGCAGCTTGTGTCCTCAGCACGAAACGGCGAAACGAGAGTAAAAAAACTTTGAAAAGGCAAAAATAAACATGGAGGCATTTTTCTCTGGGGTTTTATAGAGCAAAAAAGCAACTTAGTTGACTAGCTATTAGAGAGAGAAAATTCCCGGTGGCCAGAAACTCCTCTCTAAAGCGGTTACTGCACCTCTGAAAACACAATGGGACCTTTCCCACCATACGTTAGCTTGATTACACGGAGCCACAGCCTCCTCCTCAGTTGGCAGCACACGTTTGCTACTTTATACCGGCTAACTAGCTTAGCTCGACAGCCACGCGAAAGAGGAAGTTTTAGATGTATGTGGTAATGTCGCTCACGGGGCCCCTCCATGAATCCAAAGCAAGCAGTGGAGCAATTTCCACCCTGTGATGAGGCGGCATAGTGAATCAGCTTCCTTATGTGGGTATCTTTTTTTTATTTAGTTTTTATTGTGTGATAGATGAAGCTGAAACTGTGAATGTAATCATTTCTAATACATACGATAACAACAGCTGTAAGGAAGTGTCCAGTGCGGTGGCAGATACAGGTGTGACTGTAGAGAACGAGGTCACAGATAAAACCTCCCCCACTGGATCAATAGAAGTTATCAACTCTGTCCTCAGCGGGTGTGACTTCAGCAACACACCTACTTCCCGGCAAATATGTTGTCATTGTGCAATAAGAGGTTAGGCCACCCCGCCGGTCAATACGGTGTCACCGGAAAATGAAAATGTCAGCCGACAGCCGAGGCACGCTTGAGTAAGACCTGTTGAGTAGTAAAAAAAATAATAAATAAAAAGAGCGCCACGGCGGATGTCCAGAAATATGCAAATATAAAAGAGCCGGTGAGCTCGATGGGGACATAATGTGAGTCTTATCAGTCAAAGTCATGCATGTTGTGAATAAGCTAGTCCCTGGCCCATTGCACTTAAGGCAAGAGGATTAGACTCCAGAGTATTATTAGAGCCGCTGATTATCTCCTTACCTGATGCGCCTAATTCCATCCCAGCCTGTTTATTTAGCAGAAAAGAAGGAAAAAGACGTTTTGGATTGGGTGGCGGGGGGAAAGTGAATTGGCCTCGCCGTGCCTCGCCGCTCCATCGAGTTTCAACTCTTTCGGGGTTTTCCTTTCTGCTGAACTCATTAGGTCCTGGCCTTTTGTCAGCGCCCCCCTTCCCCCCGCCCGCCGCGGGGTTCGTGTGATTAATGCACTGCCGCTGACCACTGAGGCCGGCAGCAAGGACTTGTTTTAGTGCCAGGGAACGGCGGACAAAAGAAAATTGTCTCTCCAAATAACCGAGGAGAACGCGGTTTCTCTCTCAAAAGCCGACCGGTCCCCTTGACCCGGTGATGAATGCAAGCAGGCCGATGTCTCTTCAAGAAAGTTCAACAACCAATAAATAAAAAATAGGTTTCCAAAGCGTTTGTTCTCAAGCCGATAGCTGTAATATGTTGTTTTTTTTGTTTGTTTTGGGACGCAATTACACCCCCACTGCTTCTAACCTTGCGCCCAGAAAACGGCTTTGAGGCCCGCGTCCCAGACTCGAGGCGGGGAATCTAACGCGAACATGAGCCGGTAAATCCCGCTGTTAAGAACTGATCTTCCCGGCATGAGCCCGTGTAGAGGAGGCAAAAGTAGAGTGTGTTTTGTTTGCTCGCTGAAGAACTTACGGGTGATCCGAGGAGGCAGGAGCGCACAAACAAATTGTCATCATTTTTGCCGCAGCCTGTCTTTGAATAAACGAGTACAAATAGAGACTTGGCAGTTTGGGTTGGATGGTGATGAGTGTGTCTGTGTGTGTGTTTGTTCCCACATGTGTGTGTGTGATTCAGTGTGTGTCCTTTCAGTACTCATGCACTATTAACTTCCCACTGAGTGTTGGGAGGACTGCCAGGGTCGAGCTTAACTGTCACCTTGTCGGCAACAATGTTCTGACGCCGCTAAAGCTGAAACACATTATTTTTGTGGGAAGGGGAAACCCCCCACCCAAAAAAGCAACAACAACTAAAAAAAAAAACCTGAGGTCAAGTGTTGTGTGTTGTCCAAGGCAATTTGTTTGCAGGGTTTTTATTCCAGCTACACACAATACTGGCTCACATTTTTCTCATTTCAGAGAGAGAGAGAGAGAGAGAGAGAGAGAGAGAGAGAGAGAGAGAGAGAGAGAGAGAGAGAGAGAGAGAGAGAGAGAGAGAGAGAGAGAGAGAGAGAGAGAGAGAGAGAGAGAGAGAGAGAGAGAGAGAGAGACTTAGCGCTTGTTAGGAAGCCAGAAACACGGCTCCAAATTAAATGTTGCTCCACGTCTGCTGCTATATGAGCATCTCACACTTATCAGTAGTATATTATATGGTAACGTTGTTGACACCTTGTTAGTGTGTACAGTATATTAACATACCGCAAAGCTATAACCTTTGATTTGTTCTTGTCTTCACAGTGCCCAGGGACATGAAACTCAACCCACAGCAAGCTCCACTCTATGTAAGTAGCTCTGTTCATTAGAGAGGCATCCATTGCAATCTTCTTGGCCGATTCTGTCGGCCAGCTAAGTATCATAAATGACAGCAAGGCTCCAGATTTACTTTTTACTTTTTTCCCACCGTCCTGAAAAATAATTCAGAAATATTTCATTTAACTTTGTTATTGTCATCTATAGTGGTTGTTTGCATAAAAACACACAATTCAAATGTTTAGGAAATAAATATATTTTTTATTTATTGAAATATTTACTTTGATAAAAAATGAAAAATCTTGGTATTAATAGTTTTAATTATATTTCATAAGCTGCTAATAGCTAGTGTTAGGGAGCTAAACATGTCGTGATTCCCTCTATAATAATGCTTTCTCACCAAAAACATTCAAACTTTTACAAGATTACATTTGCACCCATCATGATTATAACCCACCTTCGCTCAACACTTTTCTGAGTGGAGCTTGAACGCATCACAATCAGGTCAGTGCAACCTCCGCTAACGTTCGCTGTTCCGCTCCGTGCAGACGAGTAGAACCCCTGCGATTACTCTTGAGCAGCATGCATGGGAATGAACCGCAAAATATAGAAAGTGAATAAGTTAGTTGCTCTAAATGTTCTAAGGTTTTTCTCGCACGGCTCATTTTGGACTTTGCAGACAAATTGCGAGCTTCATGTCCTCTTCACTCGCGCTCAAGAACTTGCACAGCAAAGATGGAAAAATGAGACCGACCTGGTTTTCGATCGGTTCATCTCTATGATTCACACCAGAACTGAGGACGGAAGCTACGGTTTTGTCTCTGAATGCCTCAACACGCCGTCAGTCCGCCCACACAGCTGGTTCGACACAGCTGTTTCCACACAGCTCCTCGCGGTTCCTTTATTGCACCTGTTGGGGCGGTACAATTTGCACCTTTATCATACTTTATTAGTGCTTTTAATGCGGAGTAATTCCTAGAAATAGCTCGGCCAACCCGAGGACAGGTCTAATTAACTGGAATGACTGAAAACAAGTGTGTGGGTGTCGACGTCAGACGGCATGCAAATCAAGTGGCTGTTTAACGTTTGCTGACTGGCCTGTTGCCCTCTAGTGTGTCACGTGTCATCATCTTCGACATGTTGTCAGTTAAATGAAAACTGGGAACCACTTGGTGGACTGTTGACATTACAACAATAGAACAAGATAATGTATTAGGAAGTGACTAAAAACAAGACTGCTGATCTTTTTATCCAAAGCACTTTTCTTTTCTTTTTTTTTTTTAAGTATGGTGGTTCCAGTTCTATATTTTTTCCAACCCTTAAAGTGTGTCAGCGTGTTGCTCAACCCATTCATGGGATTTTTTTCTTTTTTTTTCTTGTCAAAGCTACGCCAGCTTTTGTCGCGGCTCAGGTTTTGGATTAAATAGCAACCCCTCACGGTTTCGCTCTAAGAATAGGTGCTGGCCCTCTTAAATAATGACTCTCTGAAAAGGACAAATCGAGGCCTGGTTTACCTGGACACGTGCCATTTGTCCAAATCAATAGGTGAGCAGGTAATTACAGCAAAGAGCTCGGCGGCAAAGGGGACGCGTGACTTCTTGATTGCTGGATGTTCTTGTTAATTGCGAGTTTAAATGTTCTGATTTCGCGGACTGCTTGGCGGCTCCTCTTCCTGGTTGTCATCACAGGTTATCGCTGCCCCCTTAACAAGCAGCAGCACCCTCGTCCCCTAAATTGTGAATAAAGCCCCAAGATGCCTGATTTCCTGTTCAGTTGGACAGAACAAGCTATTTTTTTTTATTTAATTTTTTCAGAAATAAACTAAGGCCTCGGGCAATTTCTTGTTTTCCTTGTAGCACCCAATAATGAAATAATGCCCTGAGAAAATGTAATCAAATTTGCGATTAACCTGATCCAAAATGTAACCCAATAATGTAATAACTCCACCGATAATGTGGAGGCGACTCATTTGTTTTGTTTTCAAAATTATAAACGTAATGCAAATGTTTCATGCCTACTAAATTACCTTTTTCTTCCTTTTCAATTCAGTTTCAAACCCTTTTTTTAATTGCAGTAATTCCATAAGCTCAGACACCTTATCTAACAGGAGTCACCGTTGACTCGGATTAAAAAAAAAGAAGGAACATTTAATGAACGATTCATCGCTGGCTGAAGTAGTGTCAGCCACCTTCTGCAGCGTTCGTCATCTTCTGATGGCGTCTAATCTTTGTGACGTGAAACAATAGAGTTGTGCACGCGGGACAATGATCCACCCGGACATGCGTTTAATCACCACCCGCGATGTTTTGGGAGGTCAAGCTCCTCTTCAGGCGAGTATGAGCCACTTGCTGCACAGTGGCCAATCAGCATGGGTATGGGTAATCTCATTTCCCATTGATGAGGATTTAAGGTAAATGCATCTTTGCCTGATTAAAAGGTACCGCTTGCCATCTGTTGTAAATCTCAAGCTCTACATAAAGCCTGGAGGTACATTTTAGACTTTCCAAAAGACTCACATGACACTTAGTATTGCAAATTTGACATACTTACAAAAAAACTACTTTTTTTTTTTTACATTATCAGTTTAGGAAAAAAAAACATCATTAAAATGTTCATTCCGGACATTTTATTACATTATTGGTCAGGTTCTCACATTATTGGACTTTATTACATTTTCAGTCAGTTTGTTGCAAATTTCCTTACGTTTGAAGGAAATAAAACATCACCGCGTGCAACTGTCCTTTTTTCTTATAACGACTGTTTATAAGTCATTTGTAACTCTGAGTTACTGTTAAATGAAGATTTACGATTCATCCGCGGATCAGGCGGGTCAGGGATCATAAAAATTTAACCCCCCTGATGATTAATAGCAAATGGGTTGCTGGTGGGCGAAGTATTGCATCGTTGATGAGTGAAAATAATAATTGCACTCTCTAAAATGGGAGTGTGTGTGTGTGTGTGTGTGTGTGTGTGTGTGTGTGTGTGTGTGTGTGTGTGTGTGTGTGTGTGTGTGTGTGTATAAGCGGGAGACATTTCGCTCCCACTAACAGGTGAAGGCTCACAGGAAATGAGATAAGTCAGAGATGTGTGTTTGTGTCTCTACAGGCTGGAGTGGCTCGCACACATTAACCACCCAGACAACCGTATCTGTGATTTACACCCAGACCGTTCAGTGGAACCGGGCTGCAGTCGGGCCTCATTAGACATCAGGTCTTAGGACACTTATCACAGACGCTCCCGGTGAGATAGCTCACGGGGGTTAAGTAGTCGGTCTTTCAATTGAAGCTCTTAAAACGACTGAAAACGTCCCGGTTTGTAAAGTTTCTAGATGGAAACAACCGCTGCGCAAAGAGGTCAAGACCTCGGTGCTCTTGCAACGTTACTTTAACCTAAAAAAATATAAAATATAAAATGAGGAAGCAAAGAAATGGATTTGTTTTTCGAGAGCAACATGAGGAAGTACGGAGGGTTAAATGATTTGTGTGGCAGCTGAGGATGACTTGTGGGGGCTTTCTGTCAATAACAGACAGCGAGTCCTCGCTGCCAGCAAACATTTACATTCTTTGGTGTTTGGCGGACAATGTTCTCCACAGTGTCTTTTACGTGACATGAGCAGTATAGGGCCTCTACACACGGCACTGTGGCAGCCGAGGGGAACCTGTGTCCTCTCTGCTGCCTGATGGTCTGTGACTGCAGTGGAAGGGCTCTCCAGATGTCGGCCGCCTTTGTAAATAGGAGGATGTGTGTGTAGCTTGATTAGCAAACGCTCTGGCAGTTTTGTCATGCGTGAACAGGACCTGATTTAATGTGCGTGCGTGATATAGATAGATAGATAGATAGATAGATAGATATTGATAGATCTAGATAGATATACATGAGTATATGTGAGTGCTGAAGTGGAGCATAACATCCACATTGTGCTGCCCAGAGTCAGAACTCCAGCCAGGGGGGATGAACATTCATTTAGACTGCATAATAAGTTCTTATAAAAATGAATCATTAAAAGCAGAGAGAGAGAGAGAGAGAGAGAGAGAGAGAGAGAGAGAGAGAGAGAGAGAGAGAGAGAGAGAGAGAGAGAGAGAGAGAGAGAGAGAGAGAGAGAGAGACTCCAGCTGTTCTTTTGATGTTGCTTAATAGTCGCCTGTTCCCCAGCTGAAGCCTGTGATTAGCAGGTCAATACCCCAGCAGGTCACTTTGTTAAGTACTTACTACCAGCAGAGAGCACAGTCACTCGGTGCGGCCGAGAGACGTCCATTTGTGCACGTCACGCGACTTTAAAGGCGCTGGTTTGCTTCTCTGATTTAAAGCCCGACACTGGCGAGAGTTCTTGTTTTTAATTATTGTTATTGTAAGACTCATTTGTCAGTGGCTTTACTTTCTCTCTTTCTCTCTGTGTGTGTTTGTGTTTTCTCTTTGTTTCGCTCTGTGCAGCTGTGCTTCCTGCAGACTCCAGCAGATGTTTCACATCTCTGTTTCTCCACCCCCACCCACCCCCACCCCCCCCCAATTCCCCTTGACTGACACATTTGCCTCCAAAAGGACTGACAATGATCTCATTCAGCTGATTCTTCATTCCGACTCACATGTATTACGTAGACGTGATTTCACCACTTCAGCTGAAAAACAATCAGCCGCTCACAACGTTATTTACGGATGGGAGACTAATTTTGACAAAATGAGATGCCGCGGTGGTGCCATCAAAAATCGATTTACCTGCTAATGCGCCGAATGCAGCAGGTTGATTTAAAGGGATTCACCACCAGCCTCGAGCGGTAGAAAAAAGAAAAAAAAAAGTCTCCTTTTGCTTTGATTTTGTCCGTATCGCGAGAACGCTGGACTTCTTTCTCATTAAAAAAAAAGGTTTCCACTAACACACAAATCCACCTATGTGATGCTCCGCTTCCCAATTTCCGAACTGGGCCGGGGATGAAGGATGAGTTTTTAATGGAGAGAGTGTCCTGCCTACTGGCTTCCGCCCATCCACAACTCATTGATGCCAGTGCCCCCCCCGCCCCCCCCTCCTGCCCCCTGCTCTGCTTGTTAAAGCCGAGGCTCTCTGCATCCCTACTGCTGCAAGTCAATGTATTTAGTCCCAGCCCTCCAAAGGTCACTGCAGGCTGTTTCTCTTCCTGGGGCCTTTGGGCTACGTGGCTGCCTTTTGAAACCCCCCCCGCCCCCCCCGCCCCCCCACACTGCTCAGTCCCAAGGCTGCTGGTCCCCTTCCCGTATGGAACAAGGCCCCGAGGCCACCTCTTCATAAGAGAAGGAGGAAGCATGTTCAACTCTCCTCGACACCGTTGGGCTGCTGAAAAGCCCTGTATGGGAACACTGGTCAGATTAAGTGGGATGAACTGTCCCATTGTCCCTCCTCCTTGGTGTCAACAAGCCTGCAGTCCCCCAGTGGAAAAAACAGCTCATTTTGAACAATATCCCTATTTTTTATTTTATTTGTTGCTTCTTCTCGTCTTCCTCCTCCTCCTCGGTCAGTCCTCAGATGACATCGGCCCACAACAATCCAGCCACAACAAGCCAATTGTCACTTTGGACAATTGGCTTGTTGTGGCAGACTGCACTGTGGACACATAATATTATCCAGTAGACGCGATATCTAGTAGACACAATACAGCTGAGATAAGGTGTTGATTTTAAGTTGTGTTTTTGGACTCGTCCGCAAAGCCCCGTCCCCGCAGTGGCTCTCCACCTGACAGGTCTCTTGTTTACAAAGATTAAGGTGACAGATTTACCACTCTGAATTCTTGCAGGCGACCATTGATTTTTACTGGCTGACACGAAAGCTGTGGCAGACTTTTTCATGGTCTCAGCGTTGTTTAAAACGGGATCCTAAATATGCATTTGGTGTCTGCATGCAGAGATCAAATGAATGTTCAAAGAGTGACATTTCTTCCCGTACGGCTGACACCTCCTGGTCGATCGGTCGACACGCTCTCATCTGTCAGGCTGGTGTTGCTTGAATAAGGAAAGAATCCATTATTTTCGGAGGCGGGAATCGCATGCATGCGTGTGCGTGCGTGTGTGTGAGACAAAGCGAGAGACACACACACACACACACACACACACACACTGCAGCCCTCAGTGTCCGTCTCTTGTCTCCTGACAATCGTTCTACTATAATGCCTAAAGTTGGCGTTTTGAAGGCTCGGGATCGGTTGATAAACGCATACTTTTGCAGGTTGGCCGGGTTCTAAAAAAAGACCCCCTCATCTCTATTTGACGGGCTTTGAGCGTGAACGTATTGTATTTAAATATGTCTGCTCTAATAAATAGCCTCCTAATTGTTTTGTTTTAAATATAACTGCAGGCACTTTCACAACCGAAAGAACGAGATCTCAGATACAAGCGGCCGAGATGAGTTTTCTCCGTAGGGTAGCCGGGCTCAGCCTCAGAGATAGAGTAAGGAGCTCGGACATCAGGAGGGAACTTGGAGTTGAGGCGCCACTCCTTCGTGTCAAAAGGAGTCAGCTGGGGTGGTTCGGGCATCTGATCAGGATGCCTCCTGGACGCCTCCCGTTAGAGGTTTTCCAGGCACGCCCAACTGGTAGGAGGCACCGGGGAAGACCCAGGACACGCTGGAGGGATTATATCTCCCAGCTGGCCTGGGAACGCCTCGGGATCCCCCAGAATGAGCTGGAACGTGTTGCGGGTGAGAGGGGAGCCTGGGTCGGCCTGCTAGGCCTACTGCCACCGCGACCCGACCCCGGATAATCGGATGAAAATGGATGGATGGATGCAGGCACTTTCACAACAGCTTCATTCAATCTTCGGACATCATGTGAATCTAACTCATTTAATCTATCAAACACACTAATTAGATCCACTTTTCCCTGTGTGTTGTCGGTGTCGCCAAGGCAAAAGCAAACTGTCGTCCAACCTCTATACTGCATGTGGCTCCTTCTCGAGCCACATGCAGGTCTCCGGTTTGGGCCTTTGCCCCAAACTGGAGAGTGAACCGGTAGACTCAATAACCGCTGCTGAGTTGCTAGTGGACAAATCTTTATTTAATTTTTTACACTACCAGTGTGTAGTGGGGCTCTGGAAAAAGAGCGTCGACCTTGATTTATGTGCCAAGGATGAACAAGGGTGAGAAAGCTGGACGAGTTGATAAACAGCGCTAATACAGAGGCTGTTAATCATGTCGCCTCCTCCATTTGTAAAACAGCTTCATCCTCCTCCTCCTCCTCCTCCTCCGCCTCCTCCTCCTCTGTAGTCTGAACCCGACGGCGCTCGCTCACCGAGTCGGTAGAAAGTCAAGCTGCTACTCGTTGTTTTCCGGCGCCGCCTCGCTGTTTCGTTAATGATGTGATGAGTAGCGCCTTAAATCAATAAATCATTACCATATTAACTTTTGAGGACTTTGTGTAATTGTTGTAAACAAGCATGCTGCCGAGAAAAGCGGCGGCGGCCTCCACACAGAGTTTTTGTGTGGAGATCCCTGTTGAGATTTGGTATCCTTCACCGCGGCAGCGTGGTGAAGGATTGTAGTTCACGTCCAGCGTCAGCGCGTCGTGTTCACATGCAATCAAAGAGACCCGCTGTGACTGGATTTCACTCTCCTGATCACTTTTGCATTGTTTTTAATCTATGGGATCATTAGCTTCTTTCACATAGAGGTTCAACTTATTATCAGGAAAACAAAGTCAAAAAGTACTGCAAATCAAAAGATAAAAAAAAGCTAATTAAAATCAGTATTTTACTCCCATTTATTTTTTTGGGGACGGAATTCATGCAGACTTACTTCAGACTTCTCTCTAAATATCTGTTGTTTTTCTTGTTTCTTGTTCCTTCTTTTCTCTTCCATCATCCTCCCGTCTCCCCTCCCTCTCCCTCTCTCTCTCCCTCTCTGCAGGGGCGGTGTGTAATCACGGTGCAGCTCGCTGACGAAGAGCTGGCTGCTGCGGAGAAGGAGGAGGAGGAGGAGGAGGAGGGGGAGGAGGGCGTTGACTACTTCCTGCTGTTTGCTGGCAGCACACAGAGGCACCTGACCAGCACCCTAAGGAGCAGTCATGACACTTTGCAGGCGCTGTGTCCCGGTAAGCCGCTCCGCCCCACAATACCTTGCGGCGTCCCTGTTCCCCTCGAATGGAGCCGTGGGGGAGGCAGCTCCACCTACAGTATTTGATGCGTGTTAAATCTGTCGTCTGTGTAAACCGATAGCATGGGACCTTGTTGCAGATACCCTTTTAGATTATGTTGGTAAATAACAACAAACCTCCTGTATGGATCTCTGTAGCCATCATGTGCTACAGCCCAAATGAACATGGAGGGGTGCTAAAGCATGGCAAAATGTTTCACAACAAAAATTATATTGAAGAAGGGGATGGTATTATTCTCCCCTCACATCACACACAGAAAGCATAGGGCAGTCAGGAGTAATTATAGCTGTGGAAGATAGTCGAGGTAATAAATGATTCATCATCCACCCTTGCTGTCCTGGTTTTTAAACTAATGCTGCGTGTTGGAGAGCGAGAAATCACCTCATTTGACTTTTTCTAGGGCCTGGCTCATTCATCACTCCTCTTGGAGCACATTCCATTTACTCCACTTGCAGAATTTAACGTATTTAGCAAAGCTGAAGTCAGCGATAGCTTCCTGTGAGGCGGATGAGCAACGGCAGGCAGCACGGGAATCAAAGGTCACCGTACACAGAAAATGGGTAATGGACATGGATGGTAGCAGAATGTTGGGAAAGATGGAAAATATGAGGCCAAGTGACAAATATGAAAGATGCGCTGGAACTTGTTGTTTTCCTCAAGCGTCGGCGTTTCAGAAAAAAGAAAAGAAAAAGATGGCGGAACACGTTAAACTGCATTATCTTGTTAAGAGCTCGGCTGAATTGGAGCCAATTGGAGGGGGGCAGGAGGAGGTGTTACTCTCTACCAACAGATTAGTGCCGCTTCACTGCTCCCTCCATCAGTACACGCAGAGCTCCGAAGGACCCGTCCTGGGACCAAGCAGCAGGTTGTGGGATAGAATTCCCAATCGGCCTGGGAAAATGGCTGCAGACGCACTGAATCGCTGCCTCGGCTTGGATCGAGGTGTCCTCTGAGCAAGGAATTTGAACCGTAATATTCCCCTCCTCAAGACCACAAGCATATCACATCACAGGACTCTGCTGCCCACCGGCTTTTAACAGCTAACGAGCTCTCCTCCTATCGACAAAGAAAGGCGCGCTCCGATGTAGTCGGCGCTCAGTTCAGTTTGTCATTTGCTGAGTGCTTGTTATACATACATGCATACATGCATGCAATTGTTTTGCCTCGGCGTGCACATCAAGAGAGTGCAACAACAATTTGTAAGAGGAGTCCCAACTGAAGCAGTTGTCAGTTGCGGCTGGGTAAGAGTAGTCTAGTGAGGAGTCAGCAGTCAAATGCGGTATAAAATAGTCAGTAAAATATGTTGCCAATAAAATATGTCCTCTCAAATTCTGAATCACTGCAACCACGAGAGATCATGGAGCATACGGTAATAAATTAGCACAAAAAAATAATAAGCTGATTGGTCCAGCAGTATGCAAAATTAGCTGTGGACAGACGGACATAGAGTTGGCGCACACACGGCTGAGTGCATAATCTCCTGGCGGATATAACTAAAGAAGGTGCTGTGTTGGATATATGGGTCCTAAATGGTGGTTCTAGATACCGAGGACGGATCAAGGGGTTAGCTTATGTTAATTTGTCTTTCGAGAGAAGAATGACAAGTAAACCTGCAGCCACTGCATATGACTTGACATTGGGGAGGAAGTAAATTGATACAGAAGGCCATGTACCGCCACGTAAATTAGAGTCAGGGATGTCGGCACCCCATGTAAGGCATCAATCAGGGTCTTTATTCCCCAATTAGTTGTGTTTTGACACCGGCCCCGTATATGGACTAACTTTATTCATTATTTTTGTGATGGCAGCTGAAAACTAATTTGCATACATTTTCATTTAACTGATAACATGTTATGTTGCTCATTTGTTGGTTGTTCGAGTTTGATTTGCGACTGCTGAATAGGTATTAGTGTGATAAATTGAAGCACATTTCATTAGGTAAATAATATTCTGATTTATTGGTAATAATTAGGGTATGAATATATGAGCCAGCGGTGCAACTGTATTGTAGCCGATTTATTGTTAATGAGCGACTCTTATACAATTTTGCCACGTCAAATGACCAAAATATTTGTTGCTTATCTTTAATACTGCCTCTGCCTGATACACCTGGCTGAAATAGATTCATGCAAACAAGTTTTGGTCTTTGAACCAAACATCTTAGACTCACTTTTCATTCATGATAGTTAGCAGCAAATTACTTGCATATAAATTTCTACAGGCAATCTAGTTTTGCTTGCTGGTTAATGCAGAGTGGGAAAGATTTCCTGTAATGAAGGACAAGTGAAACAGTTTTTTCTTTTATATTGAAGTAAGATTTCGCTCTGCTGGCATGGTAGCTATGATACTAGCTAGTAACATATACAATGGTTAGTATCTACTTTGCTTCTCTGCCCTTTTGCTTCTTAATTGTTTCGTTTTTGTTTCAACAGGTCACAAATGTTGCACCCATTTAATATTTTTGTTGTTACACGTTCTATGACTTACTGTGTTTTTGCTTTGACGCTTAAGTCACCTTGCTAGCCGCAACTAGCTAAAGCTGCATTCAAGCCAAAACTCAATGGGGTTCGCTACAGCCAATGTTGTTAGCCAATTGTTAGCAATACCAGTTGATAACAACGCAATACGCCGTTGTTTTGCACAGATACAAACACCGTAGCTACATGTCCACAGATAGATTGGACAATACTGTGTGTGTGTGTCTGATTTGATGAGACGCAAGTAAGACAGAAGTGCTAATAAACAACAAATTACTAAAGCTTTTACATACTTTTTTTTTTACTGTTGATGCACTGAGCAGCCATCTTGGATTTGAGTTTGGGGTTAATGGGGTTCGTCCGACATTGCAAGTCAGAAATCCGACTTCAGGCAGCACTCCCGTGGAAATTTTCCGACTGGGAACTTCTAAATTACGACCTCCCAGTTCAAATGGAACGCATCATAACGAGGGCTAATGCTCATTCAACACATGGACTAAGCGAATGAATTACATCCAAAACATACTCAACTTTATAAAAGGCAAACTTTAAACACATGGGGGATTTAGCCATATACACATGACACTGATAATATAGAGTATAACCAATTTATTAGTGTGTTTTTAAAAAAAGGTCTTAAAACCATATTCTCTGTCACCTCCTCCTCCTCCTCCTCCTCCTTCTCTCTCCTCTCTCCTCTCTCCTCTCTACTCACCCTGCCTTTCTGTTTCTGTCCATGTGTTGCCTTGTAGCTCATGACTGTTGCGAGGTGGTGTCGGTCACCTTGTGTTCAGCCAGCCGAGGCGTCCCCGAGTCCCCCGAGGACCTAAAGCCATGTCTGGGTCGCGTGGCTCCATTGGCCGAGCATCGATTCAGCTTTGTCCAGGATTTGGCTTTTGACATGGCCCAGTTCTTGGTGAGCATTTCCAAGTGAGCAGTAACATAACCACACAGACTGAGGCTTGTCACGGAGCGAGAGGAAACTAGTTTCCATTGGCGACGAGTGATACAGCAATGTGGGCAAAGTGACAGTAAGACAAAAGACTGCCATGTTATTGTGTTCTTGCCTGACAGTGCTTGATGTCTCACAGTCCGTGCCATTCAATTAATTAATTCTTTTCAGCGCAATTTATCATCTCCTATAGAAGAATAATACAGAATCTGCTTTGCCAAGGAGGAGGACAAGATAATGTAACTGTCTTGCGCACTTTTTGTTTCATCTGAATCTTTTTTTTTTTTTTTTTTTTTTTGTTTGCACAGTTCAGCCCCAAATTGAGCTCAGCACTGATAAATGCACGTGGATGTGTCCTCCTGCATTTACATCTTACATTTTAGGCACGAGGTTTAATGCTCTTAGGCTGAGCGTCTTAAAGCGAGTGCTCCCAGTGGACTAAGCCTCCTCCTGTAAAAAAAAAAAAACTGACTCATCTCTGTAATCGCCCTCCACGCAGGTGAGCACGGCGGGCCGCGCCGACGGCCTGGACGGGGCGCTGCTGCTGGACGAGTGTCAGATTCCCCTGCAGGAGTGCGAGCGTCTGGACGAGAGCCTGGCGCTGGCCCTCCACCACCTCGCGCTGCCTCCGGGATGGAGCCTAATGGGGAACAAGCTCCCCAACAGCACTGGTGAGGCTGACGGGCTCCGGAAAAACATGTTGTTTCCTCACAAACACGACGTCAGACGGAGTGTCTCCGCACTGATGCACAAACATGCAGGCAAATTATAGCCGTACGGCACATAATGACACACGTGGTACCTCTGTTTGTGCGTGTCACATGCAATACATTTCACAGTGCTGACCAGGTACCAATGAAACAAGGCAGATTGGTCACGCTGCATTAGGTTGCAGCATTTTTCAATTTGTTCTGTGTGTGTGTGTGTGTGTGTGTGTGTGTGTGTGTGTGTGTGTGTGTGTGTGTGTGTGTGTGCGTGTGCGTGCCACTGCTAATTATAAGAAGTGCCTCCCGTTTAGCTTCTACCTTTTTATAGACTAATCTGGCAGCTGATTTATGTGACGTGCTCTCAAGCAAGTGGAACCGCACACATTTTACGCTGACGTCTGACCCCCTCAGTTCGGGAAGTGAAAGTGTTGTGGAGAAGGCTAGACAACCGAAACACAGCAGGAGTTACCTGCAAGTTTATGATTTAAATCCACGATTTCCCGTGTCAAAATCTGCAGAAATGCATCATTCGATGGCTGACGTTGCTGATAACAGCCCAGGAAAAAAAAACGTCCCGCCGTCTGCTTAGACTGGACTATAATTCTATGACATATTCCAGATTATTTTCTTACTTTTTTCACCTTTTTTTTTATGACATTTGATGCCTGTATGTTCAACATGTAACCACTCCTATATAAAGTCCAGGACAGATGTCTTGGCAAAGGCGATTTAAGATGAAACATTTTACACACGTTATAATGTGATAAGCAGGTTTACAAGTGCGGTGCCCCCGCAGTAATGACGGCTTTGGTACTCTATAGTCTCTTCGTAGACTTCTTCCGTTATAAGAAAAGACTCACTGGGTCATTTTCTTTCTTATTCAAACAACTGGACTCATCCAAAATGAAGCGAGACGCACATGTAATGTGTCAACACACCTACAGTAGGTGTGCAATTCATGACATGAAGTTTTTGTTTGGTCTCCACAGTACTTTTAATGACCAATCCTTAACTGATTGAGAGGATTGCACTGCAGTAGTCACCTTATCAGTATAGGGGAATAGAAGTTACCTGGATGCGCTGTAACTCCGGTTCTAAGAGAACAGTTATAACTGGAGAACATATCGTGGTCTTGAGGTCCGAGGCACAACTCTGAATCAAAACCTAGCTTTAGTCGGAGCAGTGGCCAGAAAGCAAACCTCTCAGGTAGCAAATCATAGCGCCTGTGAAGCTGTAACCAGCATATCTTGGGCTTTTTTTTTTTTTTTTTTTTTTACCTGATAAATGAGTGATACATATTCTCTTGTAATCTCCTATTAAGCACTGCTTGACACTACTGCAGAGGGCAAACGCATCTCTCTTCAATCCCAAATACACGGCTGGTGTGTCAACGTGGTGCTGGCTGGCAGCTCACATTTGCAAACAGACCTGAACATGAAAGCGCGTCTCCACATGGGCCGGCATCGGGCTCCGGCGTCGGTGTGATCAAACGCAGCCGGGCGTCTCTGTGAAACGGCTACGTCGGCGCAAACAAACGCACATTTGATATTAAAATTAAAGTGACAATTTTCTCCGGCCATTGACTCCGGCGGCTTTGGTGGGTTAAAGGAAGCCGGACGAGCTGATGTGGTTGATAAACTCTGTGAGGTAATTGCTCTCTGTGAAGCAACATGAACAAGACTTTTTTTTTGGGGAGTAGTTCGAGCGCCGCCTCTGCCTCCGGCTACTGTTGAGATAATGGCTCGCGGTTTAAACTTGGCCCTGGTTGTTATATCGAAAACCAGCAGGATCTCTGACAAACAAAAAGAAAGACGGTGACTCTGTAAGTGTGTCGCGGAGATTGAAAGCGCACACACTCGTTACAAAAGGTTTTGTTCATCGTCTGTTTGGGGCCTGAAAACGTCATCAAATCAAATCTTCAGCGGTGCCCTCCCCGCCAATTTGGTAAGATCTGCTTGTTACTGTTGTGAGAAGCCTCAAAGCCTTTTAGAGCTGGACACACACACACACACACACACACACACACACACACACACACACACACACACACACACACACACACACTCCTTTGCATTGAAGTCAGTTGTCATGTTGTTGACGTGGAAGGCGGCTGGCTGCCTGCTGTGGTGAGTGATGTGCGCTCTAATGGGCTCCGCTTCGCAATGTGTCACCGCTTCAACAGGAGGCGCTCGGCCGCGGTGAGCTGCCGTTAGTGGTAAGAGGAGTCCGACTCCATTTATCCGACCCGTCGGGTGATGGATAGCAGCGGACTGCAGGTGGGGGTGACGGTGGTTTATCTCCGTCATCCCTCACGCTGTGGACACGCGGCAGTCACCGATCTCTCCGTAGCCAGCCGTTTATTGTCCTCTGGGGGTGGGGGGGCATTTAGAGTCACATTATCTGCAGCCTATGGTTTGTCATCTTAATTATTTGCAATATGGAGTGGACTCGGCTTTTAAAGGGGCAGCTCACCCCAAAAATCCGAAATACAGATTTTTCCTCTCACCTGTTGCGCTATTTATCAATCCAGATTGTTTCTATTTTATAGCTATTTTCTTTGTGCCATAGATCCTAACCGGGCCATGAACTGTCCCTTTAAATTTGATTGGTGGTTTGGTGGCTTTTTATGGATGTCATTCATCAATTCAGACTACAGCCATGCAGTGCTTTGTGCTAAATGTTAATATCACGGTGCACTTTAAATCTGAGTGAGGTCATCCAGAGAATTATTACACAGCAATCCTTTCAATATTTCTGGAGATATTTCAGTCTGTACCCACTGACAGTCTGACGTTGCCATTCCTAGAGCCTCGTCAGACTTGTTGTGGATTCCTGTACTGCAGCGCGTGGCTGTACCTGAATGTAAATCTCAGCTGACACTTGTTTAGTGCTAAAAAAAAAAAGTGTGGATGTTATGGCAGCCGGCAGTTTTGAAGAAGCGCCGCCAAACCCCGACAGCAAAGTGTTTCCCACAGCCGTTCGGCACCTCACATTCCAGTCCGGCCCGGCTCGGCCAAGTGGAGCGTAGCATTTGACCCGTTTGCTTGAGATTCATCAGAGGAAAGGCTGGTTCAGACTGGCCCGTGTTAAATGGAGTGCAACCTCTCATCAGCAGACACAACCGGCATTGTTATTGTTGGCCTAATGGTGCTGATAACAGAACGTAGTTTTCAGCAGTTTTCTTTTTTTTTTTTAACTATTATTTTACTTTTTTTCAACTTATTTCATCGTTCTGTTAAAATCTGCACAAGGCACAGTTACAACGCCCTAGAAGAAATCACAGAGAAGTTGAATTCTAGTTTGTCTGTGGCCAACTGAAAAAACAACACGAATTGTCCCCGTCGGCTCGACTAAATATCAGTTTTTTGGTGTGTATAGACTCTGGAGGAAGAAAAATCCTCAGTGCAGTGCAGTGACAAATGAAAGATAAAGAGCCGAACGCGATCTCTCTCATAACGGAGAAGAAGTCTGCACTCGGCAACGGCACTGTAGATGTTTTATCTCTCTCATTCCTGCACTTTCCGCCGTTATAAATAACCACGGACCAGCTGCGTTCTGTTTGCCGTGTACTGACTCTGCGATACAAGACATCTGGGCACCGAGGTGGAGCTTTTTCACGCCCTCCAACATAAACAGTCGTCCAGTCGTCTGACGTACCAGGTTTAACGTGTGAAGGTTTTTTATTTCTAACCGATGATCTGCGTGTTGCACATTGTGAAATCCCTCTTTATTGAACTCCGGGACCCCCCCCGCCTCCCCCTCCCTCCCCACTCTTTTAAACAAGCGTACCCCCTTTTTATCTCAGGATGCCTTCTTTAAAATGGCAATAAATTTGCAAGTGGGTCGGGCAGTAAAAGATTTTTACCAGAAAAGATTGGGCAACTCCTGTAGACCCAGAAACGGTTTAATACTCTCTCCCAGTAAACGCAGAGAGAGATTTAATTACACCGATTAAATTTGAGATGGTTCCCTGGAATAACCAACAGCCACTCATCCTGGCTGTAAAGCTAAAGGGAGCCTGTCTGAGTTCCTGTTGCCTTGGCAGAAAGATGGAGGTCTGTGTGTGTCTCCATGAATATCCATTATTGTCATTGTGGATGTGATGTAAAGGGAAAAGGTCTCGGTGTTTGATGGCGTTAATAAGAGTTCAGTTGATACATGGGCCCAATAATGGACTTGGATTAAAAATGGGAGCGTGATATGCACTTAGTGTTGCTCACCTCTGCTGACATGAACCGGGTTGATTTAGTCACATGCATAATTGTTGTTTTGGCCGCGGTGATCAATTCATTATCGCGTATTAGATGCCGCTTCCGAGGCTTGTCCCACACCGACTGCAGTACGAGCGCTTTATTACGGAAGCACAAAAGGGCAAAGGTCAATTGGAGCGTTGGCTTCAATCCAGAAATTTGCAGTATCGGCTTCCAAATATGTGTGTTGGTCCACCGTTTGAGGCGTGGGGGGAGGGCGGGGCGGGGGAGAAGGGACGAGCTGTGGTTTTATCCGTCTCTAAATGTGTAAAGGTCCGCTGTTTGCTGGGTCACCGTGGACCCCGTACTGGTTTGATTCAGACGACGACGGGGTGTTGCCAAGCTGCAGCGAGGGATGGCACGTCAGCGACGGCGCCACAAATTGTCCGCCTGCACTGCCGCCCCTCCTCCGTTCCCTCCTCCTCTGTTTGCTTGTTTGATTGCCTCCTGAACGTTTCTATTCATTTGCTGCATTTCTCGCCCTCCCGTCTCCTCCCACCAGGCCCCGATCCTCAGGAGACCCTGCTGCACTTCTCAGCGCGCCGAGGTCTCCTCCGGGTGACGCGCTTCTTGCTGCGGCAGGCCGGAGCCGGCGAGGCGCTGCGATTGGCCAACAGGCAGGGCCACACCCCCTCCGCCGTCGCGGCCCTACGAGGACACGAACGCCTGCTTGAGCTCCTCACGCAGTAAGCACTCTTTTGTTCATTGGCAGTCGAAGGCGAAAAGTAAATAGCGCTTCCCAGTGTCAGCATTCAAAAACAATAAAAGTAGAGGAGCAAAGTCTATAAAAGAGAACACTGTGATACTGGATCTCAGTCTCCCTGTACAAACAGTCCCATGTTCATATATCACAGGGCAGATGGCGATCTTCCTCCAGGCCCTATGGGTAACCCTTGTTTGTCTGTTGCGTCACAAAAAAAGAAGAAGTATCCACAACGCCCACTGCAGCCCAGCTTTTGCACTCTCAGCTGCAGCCAGATAGTTGAGGGCAAACAGAAAAGTTGTGGGCTGCCAGTATTGTTCCAGGAGAATACGGAGGGATTGGAAAGTATTTGGGCCGCGCCCCCCCACCAAAGAAGTTCTTTCGACTGATTGATTAGTTCCTTCAGATCTATAAAACCGAGTTCCTCCACAAAGAGTCGCACAAAAGCGCCACTTCAAGAAAGAAATCTTCGTCGACTTGGACCAAAACGAGGCTGCAGCCCTAGAAACTATTCTGCAACACAAAAGCATTGATTGTAGTACCCCTCCACAGCAGCTCACTTTACTTTAATCCACACACACTGCAGTGTTGTCTCTACAGAGTCTAGTGGCAGGAGGATGTGTGCGTTTTGTTTGCAGTTGCCATGTTATCCCTATTCATGCCCCTTTTCTTTTCTGAGTGACTTGTAAGGTCAGATTCCTCTCGTCCCGTTCTTGTGAGATATTAAACTGCGGGAGAAACAAACCAACAGCTTCTTGGTAAATGGACTGAGACACGGCTTAAAGTGGAAATGGACCCCCCCGCCCCCTTTTTTTTAAATTTTTTAAAGTCTTTTAAAGCACTCTGCTCATCTACTACAAAATAGTTTTCACTTAACTCAAAATGAAAAAGCCACAAGCTGAAAGACGCCTCCCACTTAGCGAGCGCTGCACATTGTGCCCGGGCGTGCATCGGAGTCGCTTTGCAGCGCGCGGCTCCCTCTTTATGTGTCGGTAATTACATTTCCCCTCGTGAGGAGTGAAGTCACCGGCAGCCCGGCTGGTGACCTCAGCCGCCGGGGCCTCGCAGCTAAAGCAACCCACCCAGGATTACGCAAACAGGTCAGCCTGACTGGGAGGTGTCTCCCCTTTACTGCACCATCTTTATGGACAAAAAAAAAACCAAAAACACTGCACATACTTTCACCATCAAACACTCGGAGCAAAAGCAGCGAAGGGGGAGTGGAGTGTTCTGGGAAAGCTTACGGAGGAGGAGTGGTCTTCACGTCGGGTAGTGCAGGGCGTATTTTACTACAGGGAAGGGAAGTAACAGTTTGGGTTGACTGGCCTCAGAGTCTGGAACTGTTTGTAACGTGTACCAGTTTCTATAGGTCGCTTGATTGATCAGAGTAGACTAACAACAACCACAGAGTTTTTGACGGATGGGCTTTCCCCGTTCTGGAGATAAAAAAAAAAAAAAAGAAGAAGAAAAAAAGAAGGCTGGCAGCAATGTCTGTGTATTATCCAAAGAGAGCGGGGAGGCTGACATCACTCGAGATGATCTAAGTGTTTATTTCGCGGCAGGGCCGAGACGGACAAAGGGACTGAGACTGTCCAGCTGGTGTCCGCGGACGCCCGGGTCGCCTGCCACCTCCCCAGGCTGAACACGCACACTCTGACGCTGAGCAACCGCCCCGGCCACGACCCCCCGACCCTCCGGAGGAGCGTGGAGCAGCTGCTGCACTTGATACGCCATCTCCATGCCAAGGTGAGTCACGCCGTCGCTGCCCTTTTGTACCGCCGCCGGCTTCATGCAGGAGCTCTGCTGAGCTGCTGAACATTGTTGGATTGTTTGTCTTTTCATTCTGCCCTTTTTTCCAACCTTCAAGTTTAGTTTGTATAACCGGTGGAACACCTTGTGTAATCACAGAGTTGGCAATTGATAAGAAACTAGAGCGCAGCTCTGTTGGTTTCTCTGAGCTGGAAAGCTAACGTTTATCGTCCTCTTTTTTTTTTTTTTTTTTTAATATTCCGCAGGGAGTTTCTACCCTGGAGCTGAAGTTTGAGTCCCTGCACACGGCTGCCGAGTGCTGCGATGGCGCAGAAACGGAGCTAACCTGCGTGGAGCGACTACAGCGGCCTGCCGCGGCGTCCGAGTGCCTGGATACAGCAAGCGGAGGGAGCTGGGTGGAGAACTGCTCCGTGGAAAGCCGCGACGGCGTCGATTGCGAACATGGTGGGACTGGATATGCGGAGAGGGACTGGAGTTTGTCTGTGAGCGCGCCAACGTCAGAAGTGCGGCCCCGGGAGCATGGCCTCGGCCCCCCAGCGGACTCGGTGTGTCTCGGCTCAAGCGCCGAGAGAGATTGCTGCCAGGCGGAGCGGCCCGTCGTTTCCCCACGGAGTTTGAGTCCATGTGACAAGAGTGAAGGAGCGCAGAGCGGGGAAGAAGGGGCGAGCCTCACTGTGGGAATCCCACCGCCCGCAAGCGGCGATAAGCAGGCTGAGGAAACCGATAGAGGAGAGGCTGTGATCTGGGAAGGACAGGAGGCCATAAAGGGAGAGGACAGATCAGAGCAGGAAGCAGAGGACAGCAGGAGGGAGGAGGCGACCGACACAGAGTCAACCGCTCTAATAAAGCACTGCGGAGACACAAAGGCGTCGGCCATGGGCCAGTCGCCCTCTGATGAGGGCTCAGGGGTATCCGACACCTCCGATTCCGAAATGAAGGAGTGCTCTCAGGAAGGAGGGACTGATGGGACACTTAGCCCGGAGCCCTGCGACGGACTCTCTTTCCAGGAGGACAAGGCGGAGAGTGAGGGGTTAACAGACCCTGTGTCAAACCCGGGGGGCCTCCCCGACCCACCGGCGATAGCGCATGGTGATGTACTTCGGGAGTCTGAATCCGCTGTTCCACGTCTCCTGATAGAAGGCCTCCACGAGGGGGAACCTCCGCCAGACATAAACAGCCTGGAACAAAACCAGGAAACAGCTGGCGGGGATTACGCCACAGATCATCCGTGGGGCTCGGCTGCAGAAACTGGGAACGGCTCTAGAACAGTGAGTGGTGAAGAGCTCGATGGTGAAGACACAGCCGAGCCTGCACCCGGAAACAGTATCGATAGCACCTGTTTGCCAATGGAGGAACCGGACGCTGCAGCTGATAACCGGACTGCTGGTGACTCCACAGAAGATCCGTCACCCGGAGTGACGGCCAGCTCCGGCGATAGACCTGTCGAGCACGATTCGGGGACGACCCACGGCGTCTCCAGCGACGACGACGGCAGTTTCCGGTCAGTCGGAAGCTCCACGACGGAAATATTCCACCCCACTCTGGACAGCGCTAGTGTGGAGGATCGGGACGTGCTTCAAACCGCGATAGCAGATCCGTCCTCAGCAGGATTCACGATGGAGGAACCAAACGATTCAAGCCAGAGGGAAAGCGACGAGCACGCTCTGAACGTGGACGCAGGGCTCGCCTCGACAGTGACGGGCCGCGGCCAGGCCGGCACTGAGCCTGAGCCACAACTGTCCCCGAGCCCCAACACAATGGAGGCTTTGGATCCCGAGGGGGCAGGAGATGAACTCTACCCGGAACTCCCCAAGGAGGATCTGTCGCTAGGTCCGGCGTTGTCGGGGAGCGGGGACGCCAGCGACTCTAAGCCGAACACGGGGACTGAGCGGTCGGCATCGGAGGTCACCAGTGGGGGATCTGCAGTGTTCTCAGCGGAAGAGAGCGGCGACGCGCAGCCCGAGGGGGATAATTCCGAGACGACGGCGGAGGAGAGGTCACCCGATGAGGATCAGACCATTGCGACTTCGTCGCAAGGAGACGACGCCTCGGAAGGAGCGCCACCGTCTCCCCGCGCTGACAACGAGGCGACTGAAAACCCAAAGACTCCCGACGCGGTGGACGGGGCCTCGCAGCGCCGCAGCGATGCAGACCGAGATGCAGACCGAGATGCAGACCGAGATGCAGACCAAGATGCAGACCGAGGTGGGCAAACACGGATTTAATTGCTATCGCAGTTCAGGTTTGTTCTAGCTGCACCCACTCGCATTCATCATGGGGCCAATATGTTTGTCAAAGTCTTATTCCTAAACAAATATGCTTAATCAAATCCAGTCGTCCTCTGGTGATTAATGGCGATAGCTCTGCGAAGCTAAATGCAATGTAGCTCACCATAACAGAGCCTTTGGTTTGACGTCCTGTTGTGATATATTGGTGTTGTGAACACATGCCTTGCCGAGGCCTTCTGCCGTTTTGCCGCTAATTGTCTTTCTAATGAGGATTTAGCTGAGCAATACTTTCGGATTTCATCTTTTAATTAAAGAAAAGAGGTTACTTTCAAAGCGCTTTTCGCCCGAAATGCGACTTTAGCACAACAGTGTTGGGATGAATTGTGACATGTTACGTGACAGGAAGCCGGTTTATATCTTTGATACCTCAGGCCACGATATTTCCCTTTTTATATTCATATGTTCCCTGTTAGTTCTCATCGCATGCACGCAGGCACACTCTGGCTGCAGCACACTGTGTGTGTGAGTAAACACAGTCACATTACCGGGGCATGTGACCCAGTCTCAGACGCACAGTCAGGAGGCCGGCTTCTCTTCTAAAACAAACATACACGGGCCAGCTGATGCGTGTGCGTGTGTGTGTGTGCGTGTGTGTGTGTGTGTGTGTGTGGCAGGAAGTGAGGCAGGCAAGAGTCTCTCTCTCTCCTCTCTAAGTGAACTTCCAGCACTCTTCTGTTGGCATTTCTCCCTCCGCAGGAATAATTGTGCCGGAGTCCAATGAAGTCCAATAAAGAGAGGTCAAGGGCAATGTTTGTGCCGCGCGTCGCACAGCGACCGGGGGCATCATTATGAACGAGGGGATGTGTTTACAGCCCGACTGCGGCCTGGCATCGGTTCACATCAGAGAAGAGCTTTTCTGCTGTGTCATAAGTTTAGAAAAAAGGATGTGAATGTTCAATCCGGATTCCAGAGTTGTTGCCGAGACTTTTCCACTCCCTCGAGCATTCATCGAGTCATGTTCGCTGACACAAGCCTTCCAAGATAGATTCCTTTAATCCGTCCCAGATATTTATACAGTACCATCAATGGGCTATTCGGTTTCTGTTTTTATAATCCAAGAATGATTACCTAATTTACATACGACTGGTTATATGGCAAAAGTTACTCTCTGGAAAAACCCAACAACTTCATTTATAGTTTTTCCATTTACAAATACAATCAGATACTCCCTTCCACACACCTGAATATAATACCTTAAATAGATAAAATAAATTAAAATAACAATATAATAAGATAATAATAATAATAATACAAGTTTAAATAGTAGGGACATCCCCATTGCATACGGTCGAACTCCTCAGTGTATCTGCAGCGAGGATGTCTCACTTCCTTTCACTCTGACCACTTGCTATTGATTCCTGTATTTGGAGGATTTTCCGTTGGACTGATTGCATTGTGTCGTGTGCATTCCTCCAGAGGTGGACGTCATCGTGTCTGGAGGAACAGTAATTGGTACAGGGGAGGAAGAAAATGCCCCCCCCGAGGAAACGGCCGTCTCCATGGTAAGTCTCCACTGTTGTTGTCTGATATCTTTGCTTTGCCACTTCTGCTTGGATGTAGGTTTGATTTCGATGAGTCATTGTTTGCCAAACTCTTACACCCTAAGTAACCTTTGGAACGGAGCTCGGTTGCCTGTTTGTTCACAACATCTTCGTGCCAGAGTTATTGCGTGACATGGGGTACGTGTGTGTCTGTGTGTGTCTGTGTGCCTGTGTGTCTGTGTGTGTGTGTGTGTGTGTGTGTGTGTGTGTGTGAGATAGTAAATGATCAAAGATGGATTTGTTGAAAATGGTGTCTCGTTAAATCCTTTTGTAGACTTAATATTAACGTGCAGTGAGTTCCATCAGACGGGTTCAGTGAGTATACATGATGAGATGTTACAAGACACGTTCCTAGTGAGAGTTTGAATACGACTAGTTGATAACTGTCCGGTTTGTAGTAGCCCTGCCTCTGTAGATTTAAGGCAAAGTCCAACTTGCACTTGTTCACCTGCATAATTTAATGACGAAAATATGCACGAAAAGAAACATTCATATGTTCTTATCCAAGGTATGCTCAGGTCATTGTTCCTGAATAATTGCAAAAAAAATTCTGTTCGCAAAACAGTGACATTTAGCATTACATTAAAGAATGAACTCTTTTTTTTTTAATAAATATTTGATAGGAATAACCAGCAAACTGCGAACTATCTCCGAAAGTACGCAAACTATTTTGGGGGGAGACGGAAAGGCGGAACTGGCTTATGAGCCGCTTGATGAGAGATTAGCCGAGAGTCCAGTAATGAAGCTGCCTAGAGCCATTTTTCCCTGATAAATGAAAAATGTGAGACTTTTGCAGCCTGTTTTTTTTTTTTTTTGTGTGTGTTTTTGGTTCGTGACCAGAATAATATCACCTGTTAGGAGTGTCCTTAAGTGTGCCCTCGTCACCGTAGAATCTAACAGGACCTCCCATCCCTCATTCTGTGGGAGCCATGTAATGCAGCTCACTTAGCGTCTCAGCCCCAGCCACTGAGCACGCGGATGCGATGTTCAGTACACGAGGCTTGTACTCCGAAATGTTGCTGACTGACAGATTCCTCAGCAGCCATAGACTGGAGTGGCTCTGCTTATTCCTGGGTTGCGGTCGGGGCCCGCGGCTTGTTTTGAATGCCAGATGTTTGACTGCTGGAGGATAGAGAAGACACACAGTCTGCAGGACGCGGGGGTCGCCAGCAGAGGGCGATGTAGCCTCGATGGCGTTGTTGGGAGTTTTTTTTTTCTTTTCTCCCCCCTCCTGACCAGGGAGACAATTTAACGACCTGCCATTTGATGCCTGTTGAAATCTCTCTGTCGTTTCTATGATGAGCAGGCAGTTTGGAGTCTGGCTGGTGTTAAACGAACTGCAGTTGAGGTGAAGTGGCCAGTTCACTCACTTGAGATGCATCCTCAGAATATATATATATTTATTTATTTATTTTATGGATATATATATATATATATATATATATATGTATATATATATATATATATATGTATATATATATATATATATATATATCCAGACAACAGCAGAGCGTAAAACGGCCCCGATAACGGAATCTAAAGTGACAGCAACAACAACTTGCGGCACAAATGGAGATGTACGGGTAATTAAAATTGCAAATAGTGTGCCGGTGTTTTGACAAAGACGTAAGCTGTTTAGACGGTGGATAATTCAGCGCCGGTTAATTCGGCGTGTGTGACATCTTCTGCATTTTCCTACTTTAGAAACGCAGGTACCTGTAGTTCCCGGTTCTCTCGCAGCGCGGCCTCCATCAGCAGCTGGGAGTCCCGTCTTCAAGACAAACGCACGACACGAATCCGATCGGCGGAGTGGAATTGATGCGAGCGAACACACAGACTCAGGGAAGGCGTAGCAGCAGCCACTGTAAGAGACGAGAGCAGCAGACCAACCGCCATATGGAGCTTCTGCCGAATCTGTCGGAAAACATTTTCTCATTTTTTTAAAACCACGACACCCCGAGCTCAATAAGATTTGTGTGCTTGCTTCCCTCACTCGCTGCTCAGTTCCTTTGCCACCTGGTGCTCCGTGGAGGTCGAGAGTTCACTCCAGGTTGTCGAGTTTGGCTTTGTTTGAGACTGCCGGGATTCGCGCCTTCTGTGCTGTTGTGGAGACTAGCACGCGGTTCACATGGGTCGTAATATCACCCGGGGATGTGGGGGGGGGGACGGGGGGGACGGGGGGACGGGGGACGGGGGGGGAGGGGTTGCTCAACCACTGTCTCTTAACCCCCGGTTTGATTTTGGAGGTGGTGCGGGGACACATACGTTTGTTATTCTTTTTTGGAATGTATCCTATATGTCATTTTAGTCATAGTTAATCAAATTGACAACTGTGATGAAAATGAATACTTTAAAAAAAATAAATAGAGAAGCACAAAAACACGCTACAATAAGAGGTCTGCTGGATTAGAGTATAGTTTATAGTAACTTCATGAAGTTATTTCCTTTCTTTTCCTCCTTAAGCCCAAATGACACACACATTTCACAGTCTGTGTGCGTGTAACACATTTCTGTACAGCTGTGTGCACAGAAACATGTGTGTGTCTGCCCTCCCCGCCCCCTTAGTGCGTACCTGTACGGATGGTTGCCAAACAACACAACACAACACAACATGTTGGGGGGAAAAAAACAAAAAACTGAAGTGCAATCTGCGCTGGTGAGTAACTGACCCATTCTGGCTCTGTGCCACGTGGAGTAATATGCAAGCACTGCCATATCTATCATCTGAGAGAGGTGCAAATCACACCCAGAGGGGCGCCTCACAGTGTGTGTGTGTGTGTGTGTGTGTGTGTGTGGGGGGGGGGCTTGTGCACGTCCACCTCCAGCAGGGTGTGGGGGGAGGGGGTTGAATCTCAACAGCTTGAAATCTGATGGCTCCATTGCATTAAGTGATAAGTAATAATGCCCCATTGTCATCTGTCACACTCTTAACAATGTACTGCTTTGGCTGGCTGGTTTACAGGATGAGAGAGAGAGAGAGGGAGAGAGAGCGAGAGAGAGAGAGGGAGGGAAGGAAGGAGGGGGGGAGGGAGAGAGAGGGAGGGAGTGAGGGAGGGAGCAAAGGCACAAGTTAGGAGAGAAGTTGAGAGGGAAAGAAAAGGGAGGGAGGGAAGAGGAGGAGAAGGAGGAGTGGAGTATAGCTGGAGTCTGGTGGAGGGCTGCTACTGTGGCCAGATGTGAAGCTCCTCAGCAGACGGCTTAGGCTCTCCACGACACAGAGCTCCTGCCGGATATTTTTCTTCTTTCTTTCTTTCTTTCTGCCGTTCGGTTCAATCCGCTCTGGATATCTAAGGGGAAGATGTACGAGCGACACAAGCGGAGGTACAGCCTCCGCGCCAAAGGGGAGAGAGCCGTAGACGTGGTTTTGATAAAGGTAGGCCACCCCATCCGCACGTTCAGTCCAAAAAAAAAAGTTGCTCGGCACGGTGATACCGCTCGCTGCTGCAGTAATGACAGTCGTTTGAGCCGAGGCTTTGAAACACACAGTTGTTAAGTGCTTGAAACGGATAAAACCGCTGATGGGAAAACCAGTAAAAGCGGCACTGAAATCGTAAAAGTAACTCCCAAAAAGTGAGGTCAGCGGTAATTAACGACACCGTCGCATGAAATTAAGTCCGTTAAAGAGAGATTCATGAAGCGGTTCAGCAGCTCAAAGCTCCTCGAGACCGTTTGAAGGCCTGATCTCACTTATTCTTTAAAAAGAAGCCCAGAAGAGAAAAGAATGAAAAAAAAGTTCTCTCGGAAGTGAAACGCGATCAGATCTGTCACAAAGTGCTCCAACATGTTTCTTTTTGCTTTTGGTTTTTTTTTTGCGAACCTGTACTCGAGATGTTGTGACGGGCTCCGGCTGTGTTGCACCCTGGGAGATGATTACATGGTTGTTGATAGCGGCCCTCCAGACACAGGGTGCTGATTATTTTGGGGCGGAATGCGGTTTTGTGGATGTACAGGCGCGTGGGTATATGCTGCGAGGGCCAGGACCGATGCCTGCGCTCTGCCCCTCTTTATGGAATAACTGTATGAAACTTAACGAGGCTCGGACAGTTTAAGGTCTCTTCACCGCGGACGATTTGGTCCGGAGAGTGGCTATCTGAAAAACTATAACGCTAATGCAGAACAGTCCACTGATGTCCTGTCACTCTGCAGTCGGGACATCTCTTCCTGTTACTGTACCACACAGGTTATGAGTCAAACCAGTTGAACTGGATGTTCTTTGGACTCTTTGTAAATCGGGTCTTTAGGGCACCCAGAAGTGCTATTTAAAGCCCAAACGGCTCCACACACACACACACACACACACACACACACACACACACACACACACACACACACACACACACACACACACACACACACACAACCCGTCAGGACGGGTTTTTTTTTCCACCGTGCCTCTTTTGGCTGTTGGACAGCGGTCGGTCCTGTTGGTTTGTGGTTTTCATCATACGAAGTTCCCTCTCAGTGTCCCCCATGGGAACTTATTTCAGAAGAAAAATACATGTGCGGTCGTTATCGAGGAGAGACAAATCCGTTTTTTAACATGCTTGAATTGTGGCATGAATTACACATAAGTTGTTTGGCAATTTTAAAAGATCATTTTGCAAGTCAAGAAAGTCTGTCGCAGTATCATTTGGTGAACTACATCTCTCGTCTAGTAGTAACCCCGGAGTGGGGGGGGAGGGGGTCTAGGCAAACGCCTACGTCTTGCCTTACGTTACCCCCTTTCTCTAACTGGGCATGTTGGTATTAGCAGCAACTATTAGCTGTTAGTAGTAGAACTATTGATACCACAGTTAAAGTCCTGCATTTAAATGTTTTACTTCAACTGAAGAGTGACACAGAGGCATTGCTGTTGACGGAACGTTCCCCAAACCCTTTTATTGCAACACTTTTCGGTTGTGGGTGTTAGGTTGTAATAGAATATACATATCATGGGGAACGTTCTGCTCCCGTTGCCTGAAGGGTTCGGGTTAACGTCTGTTCAAGGGGGAGCTTTCAGAGCTGTGGAGCTGGAGAGTTTAACCATTTTAATAACAATGCATCAAATGTGAACAGTTTTATATTTTGAGAGTCAAATCTGAATCTGCAGCATAACCAGTCTGTTCGGTAAATGTAGTACTATAATAAAAAAACAGATCTACAGCTGTTAAGGGCCCTTTTAGTTGGGGGGCCCCGGGCCCAGCTTGCTTCCCTTGCCTACCGGTAAAGTCCGGTGTTTCTTCCCTTATGAACCAACAATGAGTGTAGGCCCATTCCACGCTGGTTCTGCTGACCGTGGGTAGCCGTGACTCGGGCGTGTGACGCAACCGTGTCATGGCAGGTGTTCGGCTCGGGGACCCAAGCAAGCACAGTGTTGGTGTGGAGTTGTTTGGTATGAGCGGTTCTTGAGACGGACCACAGGTCGAGCATTCGGACAGTTCTGAACCGGCATGTTTTCAGCGGGCCCTGCACTAGTATCTACAAATGTACAACCCATACAGTTGGGTAGAGGTTACATCTATGATTAGATCCTTTTTTAAATTTTTTGTCTGATGATTCTGCTCCTGTGTTCATCAGATTACCAGCCTCTTCATTTTCACCCGCTCTCGCGGTCTGACTGTAAGCATGGAAATGGAAATCAATTATTCCACCACTTTGGTCCAGACTGAAATATCTCCACAACAATTTAATGGAGCACCATAAGAAGTTGGTACAAACATTCATGCCCCCCCCCCCAACAGGATGAATTATAATTGCTTGCGTGATGCTGGCGTTAAGCATTTAGCATTTAGCTCATAGCCTCTAAGTTGTGTTGTCTTCGTAGCAAATACAGTGAAGTCATGTGAAAACTAAACAGCAATGCGATTAGTAAAATAAGTGTTATTATGAAACCCACTGCTTTTTTGGACCAGCCCTGCGTAACTGGTTGAGGCACAAACGATTGTTTAAGGTTAGGCATTGACCTCTAGGCTCAGGACAGCCCATTGGTCAGGGCGTAGGACTTGATCAAATCAGGTTACCGGTACCTCAGCGAGCCTGGACGCCTGGCCAATCATAGCACTCGGATGCTACACAGGGCGGGCCTTCCCAAAAAAAGCCGTGGGATTCATATAAACTACCCTCTTGGCGGCCCCCTCTTGGCGGCCCCCTCTTGGCGGCCCCCTGAAGCTGCCTGACCTCCTCCCGGGTCCACGTCCGATCCACGTTTGTTGTGAACGGGGGCCGCCGGCTGCTCGTCCTCCGGTGTCGCTGCTCGCAGCTTTCTCGAGAACAGCTCATCCAAACGGCTTCCTGAGGCCGAACGATGCACACGGCAGTACACCTGCCACGCCACAGCCGCGTCCCCTAGCAGTGCTTAGAGGACGCGAGCGGCCATTCGGCTGCAAAAAGCTCCGACAAAACGATCGATGGAGAGCGACGTGTGCCCAGCGGTTAATAGGGCTCCCCTCTCAATACACAACACAGTGTGTACTTAACGCACTACTGAAAGATATTCCCCGTAGATCTCAAGAGCTCGCCCTCTGGTCCCCGACATCACGCCCACTAAGTGTGAAGTAGATCTGATGAGCGGTTGTTGAGAAAATGTAAAGGACAGACGGAGGCTCCTTCCCTATTAGTCAGATTCAAACGAAGCCAACGACTCAAAACGGAGCTATGTCCTAGTGCTCGACGAGTATTAAACTAATAACCTAACCACCGACTTAAAGCTGGACTATGAAGTACCATTCACAAACTCTATGACCCACAGCGTACTAGACGTCGTCCTACATGCCATGCTGTCTGCCGGCTGTGACTCCCAGAAGCAGAGCAGAGCGGGAGGTAGCGAGAGGAAAATATCTATGAAGTGGATTGCTCTGGTGTATGTAACACCCCTCTTTAGGCCATTGTCACATTCTAAACTTGTACCTGATGTCAGCTCTTCTTTTCACCGGAGGGGCGAAACATCGAGGAAGGGTGTGTGTGTGTGTGTGTGTGTGTGTGTGTGAGAGAGAAAGTGAGAGAGAGCGATACGATGGTGGGAAAAAAAAAGGCAGCAGCGGGCTAACAGTTTCCTCTGGCCTCAGATGGAAACAGGCATCTGGCCAAATGACTTCATTCCAACCAGCGTTTCACATCGCAGCATCTCTGCTGGCCTGGAGTCCCAGAACACATCATCGGCACAGCGACTGTGAATGGGGCCCTTTATGGGAACTCGCATGGTACGTGCAGCATTTCTAGCATTCTGGACGATGTTATGACTGCAGGAATAGTCGTTCCCTCCGTCCTCAGACGGTGCTGTAACCTCCGACCTGTCTGCTTGTGTCATTGGTGAGTTGCCATGTGACGATGACTCTACTGTTGATCTCAAAGGAACTCCTCAAGTAGTCTAGTGGTTAAGAAGCCCTCCGCCAGGCTGAACCCCCCCCCCCCCCACCCGCCCCGTCCCCATCAGCTCCACTTGTGCGCTATTCTGTAGCCGACCGCGACCCCTGACCTCTCTGCGAAGGGACGTTAGGATTTCATTCGGTCTTGTTAAATGTTAAATATAACCCCTGAAACGGATCCCGTGCAGCAAATGGGTTTATTATTTATTGCTTTTTCTCCTCGTTCAAAGTGTCGGGTGAGTTGAGTTCCGTGCAGTTCCGAGGTGCCACAGAGAGGAGCCTCGCCTCGCCGCGCCGCGTGTACGCGTAGCGAGGCTGGAAACAGTCACTCAGTCAGCCGTGGCATCCTTCCAAGTCCTGCCCGCCCCGGCATACATAGACCGTATTTTTAAACCAGATGTGTTTTCACTGTGTACAGTTTCGATTCCCCCGACGCTGCAAATATGTCGGACTCCGGACCGGGCTCGGTTCCTCACCCTGCCTGGTTTTTTTTTGCACTTGTTTGATGAAGGGTTGGGTGACTGACTAGTTAAATGGCGAGCAGCCCGACCCACCGTCACCTTGGGCCTCTTGGTTAGCATTGGACAACAAAAACAAAACAAGCTTCTCTCCTCACCTCTGCTGATGTCACGACATGTCCAACCCCAGGTCGTCCCCTCACCCACAGTGCTGCCTTCAGGAACATCTGAATAGAGCCGTATCCATGAGTCACCTGTTTACCAACTAATAGGAACCGCATCACCCTTCCAAAAATAAAGGAAAGGCATGTTGATTAACTACGTAGCTTGCGTTAACGGCATGTCTACGTCATACCCCGTCATCGTTAGCTCAGAGTTCAGTTCTTTCTATAATCAGTGCCAAAGCACACCGACGCACTTCTGCTGGCTCACTGTGTGTAAACAGTCAATTAAAAACACTTAAAGCAGCCGTTTCCTTTACTTTGGCTTTAATCTCTGTTTTTATTCAGGACCCTTTGTTTCGATTTGAAGTTGTGCTTGCCACTACGCTGCGGTGAGGTCAAGCCATGTAGCCTTTTGTAATTTGTTGCCGTCACTGGCAATCATTTCACTTCTGAGCGGAACCTGTGCGCTCGTTTCTGTGTGCGAGTGAGTGAGTGAGTGTGTGTTTGTGTTTGTGTGTGCTGGCGCCCTCTGTGACCAGCTAATCTTTCCTCGTCAGCGTGTTTGTTCTCTCTCTGCGGGCTCTGTTTGATATTTGAACACAGCTGTGAGACAAGAAACAGCCCGTGTGTGTGTGTGTGTGTGTGTGTGTGTGTGTGTGTGTGTGTGTGTGTGTGTGTGTGTGTGTGTGTGTGTGTGTGTGTGTGTGTGTGTGTGTGTGTGTGTGTGTGTGTGTGTGTGTGTGTGTGTGTGTGTGTGTGATTTCATCGCGTGCATGTCAGACTTGACGAGTGAGACAAAAGTAGCTCGAGTGTTTGTAATATGTGTCCATGCATGCACCGCTGTTGGCTGATGGAGGTGCATGTAGACGATGCCAGTTGGTATGCAAGTGCCTGTCACTGTGTTTGTAGGAATGCAAAAGCCTAATGGTCACACACACACACACACACACACACACACGTGCCACTCCCAGGCCTGCACAACAGAGCCCAGTGTTTCTCTTGGTCCCAGCAGGCTTCTCAACAGTGCGCTCTGGGACAGTTGAGGGGTTAGTCGTTTAGAAATTGAGTTCAGCCCCGCTCACTCCCAGAGCATTCTGGGAGGGTCGACCTTGCTGGACGGTTGAGACTCGCTCATCCTCCTCTGTCAAGATTCTCCATTAGTTCATACCTGCAAACTTGTCGCTTTTCGGCGAAATTCGCCGTTTTGAAATCAAAATATGTCATCCACGTGAATCGTGTAGATCCGAAGAGTTTTTGTTTGGTCGGGGGACGGGGGACGGGGGACGGGGTCAACTGGCCGGCCAGCATTTCTGAGATTGGAGTGAGACAAGGAGAAAAGGTTATGTCGTGATCTTCACAATAAAACATCTCTGATGTGACGTGTCGAGTTTTGGCCAATCAGCGTTAAGATGTCTACAGCGTCTTCATTTCCCTCCAACTTTTCATCCTTGTTATTATTATTATTATTATTATTAGGGCCCGAGCACTGACGTAGTCGGAGCGGAGGACCTATTGTTCTTAAAATGTTTGTTGTTTGCTAAAAGGTGGGGCTAGGTATGAAACCTCAATCCCGTATTGGTTCTGTCCAAAATGTTTATTATTATTACCGTACGTATTTCGGCGTAATCTATGTTCTTAATCAGATCAGTTTCGAATTTTGGTCAGAACAATCAAAAGACCGTAGTTATAAAAGCTTGAGGTTTCATCAAACGACGCAGATGTGGTGTGGCGACCAAACATGGTTTGCTGCAATGTGAAGTTTGTTTAATAAAATCAAACTGCAACCCCCCCCTGCCCCCCCCCCCCCCCCCGTCACCTTTTTCACCCCTTATGAGTTTGCATGTATGATTAGTTTTGTTTCTGTCTCTGTTCCCCATTTCACTCGATCACTGCGGTGTGTGTGTGTGTGTGTGTGTGTGTGTGTGTGTGTGTGTGTGTGTGTGTGCGCTCCAGTTTTGTTATGTTGCTTTTCCCCTTTCTATTTGTAGCAGTCTTTTTTGTGACATCGTCTTAAAGCGCTTAGGTCGGCAACTTTGAGTCCGCCGCCTACAGTGAAAACTACTATATAGAGAGTAATTACGGAACTTAAATACATTGAGAGACTGTCACTAAAAAGATTGTGCAACATAAGTTGACGATTAATTTAATGAAAGTCTGCAATGCACGAGATTGGGAGCATTTCTGTTGGCTCTCAACATATAGACGGCTGAGCCAGCGGCTAGCAGCTAACGGTGCTAACAGTCCAGCTCCTCACTTCACTTTTCATTCACGTACGTCTCTGCATCACAGGAACGAGGTCGACTGTGTTGTTGACCCAAAGGACTCTTCGTTCTACCCGGTCCAGTGAAAGCTAAAGGATCCACATAGTGACTGCGAGGAGAACCTCCAGCATCATCCTTGGCGGGTCACGTCGGAGCGGCCACTCTGTTCTGTTCCAGATCGAAGGCTGTGGCCTTTGGATCAGGGGCCTGTTCACACTGCGTCTGGAGGTTCCTTTTGTACAAGTCCTACGCAGCCAAGTTTAAAGGGCCACGCCAAAGCCTGTTGATCTGAGCCGGGCTTAACCTGGGTTAACCTGGGTTAACCTGGGTTAACCTGGGTTAACCTGGGTTAACCTGGGTTGGGAGTTAAATGGGAAGAATTAAGGAGGGGAGGAAACGAGCTCCAGTGAGAGGAAAGGAAGGAACAAACCATTGAAGGAGGACAGGCCATAAACATCTTTTTAATGAGGCACCATCTCTCCTCCATGGCAGTAGCTGCGGCTCAGTTCAGAAATCACTTGACCCCCCCCCTCCCCCCCCCTGAAAGGCGACATGTTTTCAGGGTCTCCGCTGGAGAGCTTAGGTTTTGGCAATCCGTCTTGCTGACAGATTATGCGTCTGCTTTTACTTCGCTCTGCTTGCGCCGGCGGTCTCGGGCCGCGGATGTCTCTCTTTATCGGCCGCGACGGACACATTCCAAAATCAAAGCCAAGTCAACGTACTCTACGCGTCGTTGACGGAGTTCGTTAAAACGCGGCGAGCTTCCTCTGAGCCTCCGTTGAGATTCACATCCAGAGCTGCCAGTCAGCGCTGCGTGGCTCCGGACAAACTGTCGAAGCTTTTGTGTTGCCTGCGAGGAGGGGGGTGGCCTGTGGCTTTTTGCAGCTAAAACCAGCTCTCTCTATCTCTCTCACACACTCTCTCTCACACACTCTCTCTCTCACACGCACACACGCACACACACACACACACACACACACACACACACACACACACACACACACACACACACACACACACTCACAGCTGTTGTATAGACACTCAGACCACAGAGGAAGCAGATCCCCAGCGTTCTGTGTGTACAGCCAAACCGCACATCTCTGACAGGCAGTGTGTGTGTGTGTGTGTGTGTGTGTGTGTGTGTGTGTGTGTGTGTGTGTGTGTGTGTGTGTGTTTTAAGTTTCTGCCAGTGTAACTGTGAGTTCCGAAGGCGAGAAAACAGACCGGATTCAGATCTCCCCCCAAAGGGTTCCTCTAGTCGCAGCTACTAAAACCCGATGAATACTCTGAGGTCCGCTGTTATAAAGAGCGCCTTATCGGTGCCTCCCATCCTGTGCGCGGCGAGCAACACTTCCTAACTGCGACGCTGGTCTGCATTATTATTTCTCTCGCGGCGTGACGGTCACATGTTGCTGAGGCTGATTCAGTGTCTTCCTGTTTCTCTGTAGATCCACCGAGACAGAGAGGCGTCGTTCCATCAGCCCTGCAACACTCAGCACTCAGGTAAGAGATCCTCTTGGCCGCTAATGATCGCTTTTTTGTGCACGTTTCTTTTCTTTATGTTTGTGTATTGCTGTAAGTCACAGTGCAGGACAAATGCGTTGAAGTGGGTCATTCATGTCTTTATGTTTAAGCTGGAGGATGCTGTCCTGTGAAGCCAGTTTGTTTGAAGCGATGGCAGAGACAGTCTAGTTTAACTGACGCAAAGACACTCGCTCAGTTTGAGCCTCAGCATTTGGCAACAGCTTTTTTTTTTCTTCTTTTTTTTTCTTTTTCCTTTTGGGATTAAATAAAACGGCTCTGTCTGCCATTTTATTTTTTATTTTCTACTCAAAAGAGGAACTTGAGGCCGTGAGAAGTCATTCAGTTGGTCTGAAATGCCAAGTCAAGACTTTGCGGCCACATACTGGTCTTTTTGTGAAACCTCACAGCCTCTGATAGCATTTTTGTGTCTATATTTAATATCTGTGATCATTTGGCTGGTTTCATGCCCAAAGAATTTCAAGGGTCCAATATTTTTGCAGTAAATCTTCGGTTTTGTCCCAGAGGAGAGTTTCTGAAGACGCACACAAAACCATCCTGCTCTACAACACAGGGCAGAAATGTATTTAGTGTGAGTAAATGACTAAAAGGTTCTGTGTGGGGTTTTTGTGACCCTTTACTGGACCTGTGACGCAGCGTTCTGATGAGCGGGAGCCAGTTTTGTATCTCGTGCTCAACAGCATGTACACAAGGACGTGGACGCACGCCACAAGATGTTTTGTGTTTTACGCATCTCTGCCAACTCCGCAGGGTGGTAAGTTATTCCTGTTGACCCTTATTGTGTTCCAGTTGACCTCCTGGCGTCTTTGGAAGTGGCCCAGTACTTGTGACAGAGCTAATTAATGTCGGTGCCAGAGGTGTGTCAGAGACACGGCAGGATGGAGAGCAGCAACCTGCTGGTCAGAGATGTGATGTTAGCTCTGCGGAAGCGGAGTAACATCAGTTACTCATAGTTTAATCATGTCTAGACATTAGCTTGGCTTTTTGTGTCGGCCTTACAAGCAGCCTGTCTTCGCCCCAGTTTCATTTCTGTTTCAGTTCATTATGATTGGTTTTTGTCTTCCTTTCTTTTTTTTTTTAAATGTATTTTAGTGTTTAAAAAGGCTAAGACTCTACAATCAAGCTATCAGCTCTTTAAACACCAGGGACATTAATATCATTTTTTTTCCCTAACTGTTGTTTTTGTCATGAATGCTAATCTTGCGGGTCGAACAAGCTTCCCCCCCAATAAAGGCATCAACCTCCATGTTGTGCATAACGCACATATTCACTATAGTGTAGAACAACACAGGGGCTCCGTGGTCTGATCCGAGACATAAACTTATTTATTACTCCTTTCAACCCCGACCAAGGCCGCACATACCAGATCCACTCCTTCCTTTCTTTCCTTTCACAATAAAAGCCCTAGACATATACACTGCTTAACTGTTTACATGAGGGAACTTATTTTCACTCGGAGCACTTTGCTATAAGGAAACTTAATAAAACAGCTTGTCGTAGTTAAGGCTACACAACAGTTACAGACTACCAGATGCTGCTCTGGGTCAAAAGGATCCTGGGAGTTGGTCCTCTGCCTGTGCAAATCTATTCCTACCTTTTTATTAAAAAAGTGCTGCAACTCTTGCATTTTCTTGTTGTTTATTTGTCATCACGCCCCCGGTGTTTAAAGGCCTTAAAAAGGCTGTAAAGTGGGGCTAACGTGATTACAATGAAAATGTTAATGTGCAGGTTATGTTATGTTTATAATATATATTTCTAATTATATATGCCTTTATATGCTAACTTCTGGGTCTGACTAAGCCTAAGAGTTTTTTTTTTTATATATATCTGCTGTACTTTTTTAAATCCCCAGATAATAACAAATCCCATCAACCCTCTGTGCCGTCCCTGGAGCGACGTTGCTAGTGTGACTAAAAACAGCATTAGCTCGCTCGTCACTGCAGCAAATTAATGATTGTTGCAGCTGTGAATATTTTTCAGTCAGTATATTGGGAATGACCAAAAGAAATGTGAATAAATAAGAGGTTGACATGGGTATGTATGGGCAAGAGCCACAGAAAGGATAGGAAAACAGGATCCTATGAACTCTGTTAAATGAGTCTGTCTGCGGTGAGACCAGTCTCAATAAAACACGACCAACAGATCGATGAGAACAAACTGCCTTTTATCGGTGCTGGAAAACGGATGGAACATCATTCTGTCAGATGGAGGAAGAGAGCAAAAAAGGTTTTAATGGATGAGGTGAAGAAATACAGAGGGAAGGACAGGAAACACAAAGATGGAAAGAGACCGACGAAGAAAGGGAAAGAAAAAAAACAGGAGTGTCAAACGGAAATAAAATAGAAGGGAGGGTGAGGGTGGGATTTCCTCTGCAGCAGCTGGGAGAAGTTGACATCACTTCCTTTTCGGTGGAAATATCTCTCTTTCACCAAACTCATCCAACTCCTTCAGCCTCCGTCTCTCTCTCTCTTTGCTTTATTTAGTCAGGTAATAACACCAGGTATGAAACTGCTTGACTGGCTGTTAAATATCTAATCTGCCATTCACTCATATGAGCAGACTATAATAAAATACAATAAATAATTCGAACAAGAGAGAGAAAATTGTGGTGTCCTATAATTTACTAATCATTTGAGTACCCTATTAAGTGTTTAGCCTCTAAGGTTGGCAATGGCGGTTGACCAATCAGTCCACCACTAGATTGGCTAGATTCCCTTCAAAAAACAGAAACACTGCGGGGCCTAAGGACAGCCTCGCAGAGCTGCCAGCATGGCTGCAGACTCTTGTTGTCAGGTAAGGAATTGTGAATCTGACCTTCTTTTGTCAGTGTCAAAGGTTGACCCAGAAAAATTGACTCGCACTGCTAGCCAGCTCAAGGTCAGGGTTGAGACCTCAGTGACCTTCTGCTCCGCTTGAGTGTTTGACCATACTGGGTGGTCAATTCTTTTTTGCGTTTTTCTGTGAATGTTAATATAAAACGTGTGATCGTCTGCGTAGAATATTAGGCGATAAACTGTACAAAGTTTGCCTTTTACAAAGCGTGGAAACGGCAGCAAAGACGACAAAGATGAGGGGACCCGGGAGCACTTGATTTACAAGTTTGTGGTCAGCCTCAGCCTCTGAGCATGTTGTGTATTGTCTGCGGTGTGTGATGGACCTGGATCTGCATCCCATTATATAGCTGTTTAATGGGATTTTTGGAAAGCCACAGTTTGGTAGTGCGCCCGGCCGCCTGTGGTTCGCTAGCCTCTGCTGCTGCCGTTTTTAAAGTGTTGTTTGTAATGCTGCGTGATATTACACTTATCATGGGCGAAGCCGTGTCCTGTTTAGCTCAACTCGACTCAGTAACCCTCATTTATATAGGAGACGTGCTGGGTGTGCCTTTTTGATTCAAGGCAAAAATAATACATTAAAAAGAGACAACAAAGGTATGGGAGTAAATGGTGGGTTTGAGTGAATCACAGTGAAGGCTTAAATTACAGTTTGGTTAAGTAGTGTACTCTGTACAACGTATGCAAGGAAGGCAGCGGCGGATTCAATGAAAAGCTTTTTTAAAGAATAGTTGTTTAATTCTGTGAATGTGTGTTACTCAAACTACAACAGTGAACAGCAGATGGTGCATAGCTGATTGTGAGCTGATTAATTTTGATCTAATTACAACAGAAAAACAAAAAACAAATCAGGCTGCTCTACTTCTACTTTGGACTTCAACACTGCTCAAACCTCAAAGTGCATCCAGTGTGGGACTGGATGCACTTTGAGCCCCCCCCCCACCCCCCCACCTGCCCCTCCTCCGCCCCCTCAGTTGTTTCTCAGTTTTGCAGAATGACTGACTAAGTGCTGTCACGCAAAAAGTGTGCAAAAAGTCCTCCCAGTTGCACAAAATTAACAAGTCATGTCCTCAGAAAATACAGGCCTAGGAAATCTAAGGGTATGAGGAAAAAATAAATAAGGCGTTATCTGTAAGTGCTGATAACATCTTTTGCACTTTGGGAAACACTTACGGTAGCCTCAGTGGCGACTTATCTCCACTAATAGTACGGAAATGTGCAGAGAAGAGTGTTTTTGAGGCAGGGAGGCCCGATGGATCCTCTATCTTGTCGGTTATTTCTCGCCGCATTCATTACTTTCAGACTGGATGATTTGTTTGGATCATATCTCCCTTTTTTCTTCTTCTACCGTATTCATCTACCAACACACATTTCCCCCCTGAGTTCAGCCTGCCCTCCTTTTTTCTTTTTCTGGTCATATATTTTTTTATTATTATTTTTTTTACTTACTGCATAGAAAACCCCAACAACAGCAGCAGCTGTTTGGATTGCGAGCAATATTTTATTTCTTGTTTTGAAGTCAAGTGAATGACGGAAAAAAAAAAAAGTTTTATATATTAATCAGAGTAATCCACAAGTGCGTGAGCTGATTCGCTGGATGCGAATCCAACCAACAACCTCAACCACCCACCGACTCATCAGAGGGCTTTACACCTGTTCTCTTAGTGTGTGTGTGTGTGTGTGTGTGTGTGTGGTGTGTGTGTGTGGTGTGTGTGTGTGTGTGTGTGTGTGTGTTTTCAAAACAGAGGGAGGAAGACAGCTGTCAAAGCTCACAGTCCCCTGCTAGTTCTGGTGGACAGGTGCGAGGGGGTGGAGTCCGAGAAAAAACTCCCAGCATCCACTTCTGTCACCGCCACTTACCCCTCCCCCAACACACACACTAACACACACACTCGCACACATTTTGCGTTTACATCTTGGGGTTCTCCAGTTCATGGTGGGCTTGTGGCGTTAAAGAATGTGAAGAACAAAGGGCAAAATGTTTTGCATCAACTTCCCAAACCGCCTCGGTCGAGGCTAAGGTCTGCCGCAGCACTCGGGGTCGAAGGTCAGTGTAGTTTTTATGTTTGGAGTGTTGTCATGTACGCTTTGTTCTAAAGGAAACCCGCTTTTGATGACATCATGGGACGGCCGTACGTATGACATCGCCCCGTGCACCGTGCACCTCTACTGGTCAGGGATTTGCTCTGGGATTTTTGACAGGCACAACTGTCGTTCCAGAAATCAATGGCGTGACCTTTTTATTCCGCAGAAACAGAGAGGGGAAACGGGTATAACCCCGTGCCAGCTCCCCTCCGCCGCTGAATTCAAACGGCTCGACTGCGTCGGATGCAAACATTAAGAGACTTTAATTCCCCAAATAAGCCTTTAAACCGCTGACACCTCTGATTCATAAATTCAGATTCCGACTTGAATAATAGTCGGCTCCGCAGCTCTTTCAAGCCTCGTAATTAGAAACGATTGATATTTTATAGCGGCGGTTCCTCGGATGTGTGAAAGACTTTGGGGAATAAAAAAAAAAAGAACGTTTTCATTTTTAATCAAACGTGATTGCTGATTAGTTCATCCTCCCAGGTTAAGTGTGTTAATGAGTGGAATCCACCGCTCAACATATGAGCAAACGTGTGGAAGTTAACAGAACTCTCAGACACTTGAGAGCTGCTGATTGAAGTAATGTCATCGTGTGTGGTTTTTTTTGTGTAACCTCGGTGTGAGTGCCGTGCTACTGTAGTGGCTGATATTGTGATCCTGATCACCTCGGTCCTTCCTGACTCTCCGGGCTCAGCAGTCCCTGATTCAGTGAGCAGGCCTCACATTCGGAGGACCCGGCTGGATCGGAGGGGGCCACCCCTTCAACCCAACCGACGTTTGCATGCAATTGCACGTATGTCTTTAGTGGTCAGCAGTTAATCAGCCGCAGGAAGTCTGTGGCTATGCCCCCCCCCCCCCCCCCCCCCCCCACCCCTTTCCTCCTCCTCCCCAGTCGCTCGTTTGTTACTGCAGTGTCACAGATTCTTGCTAAAATGAAGGGCCACTCCCAGCGCGATCCTTTCTCCCGTCTCCCCCGACCCCCCCGACCCCCCGACGACCCGGTCCTCCGAGCAGCGCTCGGGCCCCGGGCTTCCTATAGTGCCCGCGTACAGCCATTGGTGCAAACCTTTCTTCTGCAACGCACACTAGGAACTTCCTCTTTCTCACATGAGCGCGGGGAAAATGTTCCTGAGGGATGACGAACAACTTCCGCTTAAAATAGGAAAATAGACACCGGGAGTGAGGCGAAAATAACCAACCCGGAGAATGATTTCATCCAGTTGTTCTTGGCATCTGGCGTCTAAAGTAAGCTACATCTGTAGCCGGGTGCGATCTTCCCCTTTTAGCTCGGCCTGGGACACTATCTGTACATGTCCCTACATGTACAAAAACCAGCTCTGCTGCGTTAGAAATGTTGTGCAGACCTCTGGGTGGACTGCTTGTTATTCAAAGAGGGGGCTTGAAAAAAAAAAAAAAAAAAAAAGCCATCTGTGTGTTTTTTAATAGTGTGTTCAAATCCCAAAACGTGGTGGGTTGCAGTTGAACACGTTTATGGTCGAGGAGCATTGGGACTTTAAGAGAAGCACTGGGATCTTTTTTTGTAGAAGATATTTAATGTGTTTGATTCAGGTGGGGAGAGCAGACACACACACACACACACACACACACACACTCACATCAGTTTGTCGGATGTTTGCACACACTGGGCTTGAATCTGTCTGCGCGTTGATCTCTGATCAAACACCTGGTGACTGAAGTGAAAAGAGGACTTCTAACTTCAGGGCGTGTACAGAATGCTGCAGAAGGTCTTTGTAAACATCAGTTGTCCAGTCGGGGCCTAGGGTGACTAATGCTCTGCCGTGAAAGCTGTTTTTTTTTCTTTTTTCTCCTCTTCTTTTTTCTGCGGCACATCAATAGCATTTTCCAGTTGTCATTTTCCCCCGAATGAGATTTTAACTCCAGCTCTGCTCCCAGACCTTTTTTTAAACGCACAATCGGCGGCTGTAGTCTGGACAGTCGGCCATTGATCCGCCAGGCCTTTTCACACCTTCTCAGATTCCCAGAAGTCTTTTCACTGATGTCTAACAGACCTGCTTGTGTTTCAGAGGGAATGAAAACACATTATTTCACAGCTGAAACGCTCTCGGTGAGAGAATATCAGGTTGAATGGAATCTCCCTTCAATCGCATTGTCGCAGAATGTTTTCCTGATATTTTTTTTAAATGTCCAGATTTCTCCTGGTGCCTTCCGGTTTCCATTAGGTAAACCGTTTTAAGATTAAGACGGCTGTATTTTTTAACTCTGTTTTTTTTTTTAACCTGCTGTATTTCAGCGTTAACGCACCGTTGTTGTGTCTTCCAGGTTCCTCGCGGCCTCCAGCGTTCCCCAGTTTGCCCAGTAGAACCAGCAGTGCCACCAGCGGTTCCTCCGCAGCTCACAGAGACTCTGGCAGCGACATCGAGGGCCTCCTGAACGCAGACCCGGGATCCGACAGCGTCTTCAGAAAGGTCAGACTCCCCGGTTTTCTCTTTGTATGCAGGGGGGGAGGGGTTCGGTAGGAAAGCTCCGCCTCCAGGACGGACTAACTGGACCCACGGCCGGAGGTTTGCTGGTTCTATCGCGTCTACCAGCGGAGAAAAGCCCTGAATCCACTTATTGAAAATAAGTTTGAGTTTGATATTATATCATATATTATGTTATATTTCTTGTTGAGTGGTTGTTTGAATCCCTGTTTCAGGTGGAAATACTTGGGGATGCACAAATGAACAACAACAAAAAATTCAATGAGAAAAAATAGCTATATATAAAAAATAAATAAAAAAAAGCTCACCAAACCCGCAAAACGATTAATAAATAAATGTTAAAATAGTACTTGATGAACCGTGCATTCAGGGTTCAACCACTTTCATCAAATCCTCCGCTGCCTGCGATCCAAACATCGAGTTCGCTCACACTGAACAGCAAGAACGTAGTTAGTTTTTTGGCCCCTGCAACCGGTCCTGTGGGGAATATATTTAGCTACGTTGTCAGTCTGTGCCTGGCTTTTCATCTATCAGCGCCCGAGGCTGAGATGCCAAACATCTACTAAGCATCTCTACACTGCTGCTGGGGAAGTGCAAGCCGTGGTCCCTGCTGTCACTCCGCTGCCGTTGAAAGTCTGTTTGAAGCCAGGCGGCCTTTTGGTTCATGTTGCAAAACTTGTGTCTCTGTTTTTTCCGAAACATGCTTATGGTAATGTCAACCGAATGTCCCGTTTGTTGTAGACAACAGTGGATAAAGTCAGATCGGAGAGCATCAGCTGCCTGGTAGTATACAGTATGATGCTGAGGGTTAGGACCTCGGCAGCTTAATCCAGCTTCAGTGAGAGAGGATTAATGTCCTCACTGCGCTCTGAAGGGAAATTCTCTTTCAATTGCAAGACACAATGCCAGTTTCATAACGCTTAGGAACTCTATCGATCCCGGTAACACGCAGCCGTCGCATCCACGTGTCCTTGAGCAAGACGGTGTAGCTTTTCCATGCTCACTAATTGTAAAGATACGAGCATCATCTACGAGCCTAAAACATGAAATGAAGTTTAAAACCCAGCTGAATCCTTTTCTAAACTTGAAAAGCTGTGAGTCATATGACTCACAGTTATACGCTGCAGTCACATGCCCCTGAATGTACACACAGTCACGCACACACACACTCACACACCCACGTTCTCTCGGTCCCACAGGAAGTTGTCGGCAGCATGAAGCGGATCTTTCATTCCCAGCTCTCCAACAGAAGCGGCTCTATGCTCGGCTCGCTCGCTGCAGCTGGCAGCACAATAGGCCCAGTTAAAGCTCACACCTACAAATTAGCTCTTAAATGGACCATCCCATACCTGTGTGTGTGTGTGTGTGTGTGTGTGTGTGTTGTGTGTGTGTGAGAGAGCACGCAGGAGCTCTTTCCCATCAGACCCAGGCCGAAGAGTATTTACCATTTGTTTTCATGGCTTCTATTCAGATAATTAATTGTCGTACCTATCAGGCTGTAATATAAGCACAAAACAAAAATATATGTATATTTCTTTTCTTTTCTTTTAAACCCATCGTATTTAATCCTGGCTTGTTTGTTCTGTTCTATTTATACATATAAATATATGTGTGTATGTATATATATATATATATATATATGTGTGTGTGTGTGTGTGTGTGTGTGTGTGTGTGTGTGTGTGTGTGTGTGTGTGTGTGTGTGTGTATACACACACACACACACACACACACTGGGTTGCCGTCATTTATTGGTGTTTGTTTTAATGTCAGTGTTGCCATAAAGTGCCTCTGGCTCATTATCCCTGAGCTTTGCCATTTGGTCCTCATTATACTCCATTCCTGTTGAGTAGCTCTCCAGCATTTTCTCAATGTATCACATGCTTCGGTGATGAAATGCTGATGGATATACAATGTGATATGCTAGCTAATTGCAATAATTTGAAGGGCATCTGCTCTGTTCTATCCTACCATATTTAATGCTGCTCTGTTCTGTTCCACTCTGTTCTATTCTGCTATGTTTGATTCTGTTCTGTTCTATTTTATTCTGTTCCATTTTGTTCAGAACTGTATTCTATTTTGTTATATTTCATCCCTCTGTGTTCTGTTGCATTCTGTCCCATTCTTTTCTATTCCATTCTTTTCTCTTCTATTGTGTTCTATTCCATTCTGGTCCGCTCTGTGCATCCCATCCCATTTAATTTAGTCCTGTCTTGTTTCTTCTGTTCTACTCTATTATTTTCTCTTCTGTTCTATGTATTCCATTATGCAGCATTCTATTCTGTTTGGTTCTGTTCTATCACAATATGTTCTTCATCTATGCGGCTGGTGAAACAGCATTCCCCGGTTACTGTAGCTAGATGACAAAAAAAGCAGTCATGTCTCTGGGTTTCAGGGTTAAGGGTTCCACTTCCTGTGTGGCTCTGCGAGCAGACCTGTGAGCACGAGGCCTGAGCGCTGCTGATGGTAGTGCTCTTAAATGTGGAAGTGAAGTGAAAGCAGCTACTTTCACACACGTCCGGTACCTGAAATAACAAATCAGTCAACATTTCATTGAGTTCGCTCCTTTTTTTTATTTTTTATTTGACCTAGCCATTCCTGTGGCTCAGGCGACGCTTCTTTTTTTACTTTGGCAGTTCCCCATGAGCACATGATGCCGGGCAATGAGGCTCTTCGATGACATTAACATGTATATTTATGTTTCTTGCCTGCAGAACGATGAGCCAGTGACGGGAGGAGACAGCGCCAGCGAGGTCTCCGTCTCCTGTTCCTCCACAGACGACGCCGCCAGCGTCGGCCCGTCCAGCTCCAGTCCCGAGAGCATCCGGGGCCTGGAATGCAGCTGGAGCCCAGAGGAGGCTGGGGCTCCGATCGCTGCAGGACTGGACAGTGGTGGTGGTGTTGGAGGAGCAGCAGCAGGAGCTGGGGAAGCTGAAGAAGAGGCCAAAGACCGAGTGACGGAGGTGCCGCGGCGCTCCACTATCCTCCGGAACAGCATCCGCTCGCTGTCGCCCCTTCGCCGCCACAGCTGGGGTCCCGGAAAGAACAACGGAGGAGACGCAGAGATGAACCAGAGGAGGTGAGAAGGGGACATGGCCCCCGATTTTAGATTTGATTCTTCAACTTGAGTTGAACCGATGGCGAGACAGGTCTGTTCCTCCTTTGGCCTCGATACTGTCTGCCGGTGTTCGCCTGGTGTTTGCCAGCAGATGTCAGTAGACCTGATGTGTGCACACGTCCGTGTCATTAGAGCTGGTTGATGTCACTCCCTCTGTGCCGTGTCGAGTGTTTCCTCCTCCTGCTGCGAGCAGCTGTGTTGCTATTTGTCTGGTGTTGTGTACACACACACACACACACACACACACGTAGACTCAGAGACACACACACTCGCAGCAACCTGTACAGACCTAAACAGTTGACACACACTACTTCGTGCTCGCATTGACACTCGAAGAACACTTATCGGGAGCCCATTGACATCAGGACCTTTTGTCTCCCGTGCTAGAGCGGCAGCCCGTCACGGGCCGCCCACAGCCCGAGTAGTCGCCAGGCTATAAAAGGCCCGTGCCGCAATGTTGGAGTGAAAGCAGCAAAAACAAACTGCTTTAGACTCTTATCAGTTGCTATTGTTATTATACCCAGGCCGGGCACAAGCAGCCGCTACCACCCAGCGTGTCTAAAGTGACAGAAACAAATTACTGCAGTAACTGAGCAATTAGTTAAGAGTAACACATGTCATAACCACTTCCCGCTTGATTTTCACACTTCTACTGTTCTCGGCACGTTATATAGCAACAGTTTGACATTTTAGAAATACTTGCTGATGGAGTCTGTATGGTAAAGATGAAGCTACGGCCAACCGCTTACGTTAGCATAAGGAGTGGAAACACAGGGAAACAGCTAGCTGGGTTATATAAAGATAAGAAAATCTACCTACTGGCAAATCATGAAAAATATGTTGTACAAAAAGTCAAGACAATTAGTAGATATATATTTTTTTTAACAAGGGTTTTTAATGGGGTTATGTTTCTTGGCCGGATGCAGTAACGTCCTTGAGTTTTGACGCCACTGTGAGAATCAAGGAGGTCCCTGCTCCCGGCCAAAGAATAGTTTGGCACACAAACCCCCGTAAAACAGCCATGTGTCAGTTTGAATCCTTTTCTCTTTTTTTTTATTGGCAACCTTTCGAAGTGCTGGTGGTTAGATGTTGTAGCCTAAGGACAGAGCCGGGCTAGCTGTTTCCCCTTCGTGTGTCCCGTTTTTGTGCGAAGCTAAGCTAACCGTCTTCTGGTTCCAGACAGATATTACTTCTATTCCTTTAAGATCATTATTCTGAAGAACAAGTCCTCCATCGCAGTGGCCTGTGCCTCAGAGCTTCATACACACACACACACAATAGTGCACATAGATATCTAACCTACTAAAAAGATGATGGTGCCATCAGCAAGTACTTCATTCATCCATTCATTATGTTCTTTTTGACCTGCCATTCCGCCATCTCACCCATCATGCACCACTCCCCCCCCGTCTCTCTTTCTCATCCATCACCTCCAGCTCCATCCGTAGCCCTGGTGAGGGGAAGCCGACCTTTCACAGGAGAAGGTACTAATACATCCCATTCATCAGCTCATGTGATGTTAAGATTGACTTGTTGCTAGGTGACGCGCATTGACAAAATTTATGTAGGCGCAGCCTTTTGTGGATCCCCCTCCCCCACCCCCACTTTTTTGAATGTATGCTTGCTGAACTACTGCTACATTCTGCGCTATCGCTGCAGGCAACTGAGCTGAAAAATGTTGCTTTCTTTTCAGCCCGTCGGAATGTGCAAAAAATACTGTAGCAAATAGGTGGTTGAGACACACTGGTGTTTTGTATTGCAGTGGTAGTAACAAGCAGCTACACAGAAAGAGGGGAGTTTAGGTCTGGAGGCTCAGAGGACTGTACTGCTGAGAGATTGAGAACAGAGGGTGTTTTTTTGTGTCTGTGTGTGTAATAAGTTCCTGTAGGGAATTTTTCAAAAGTGTAAATAGACAGTGTGCCACAGCAGTAAAAATAGGAGGTGTACTTGTGTTGCGCAGAAGTGTTCTAGAAGCTAGAAGAATGGCTTTGTTGCCTTTTGAGGCAGGGGGAGTCCGATGTGAAGATTCACACATCTTTCACCATCACCTAAAGATCTTTCAGGATCCTGAGTGTAGTTATTTTTAGGCTGAGACAAACCCTCATCCTGGACTTACCATGAAGGCCGTAGAGGCATCTTCACTTAGGGTGGATGATAGCAGCCACAAAGTGTAATGCACTTTCAGGTTTCTATGGAGCTTTTTTTTTCTTTCTTTCTCCTCTCTATATTAGGGAGCGTGGTCTTTCAATTTGAGGGCGTGACTCGTTGATTTCACCTTCATATTTTGTAATGCTTTCCTTTTTAAAACCCTGTTTTCGCACTCAAATAGCCCCTACCGGCGCATGGATTTGCTCTGCTTCTGCTCAAACTGTGCGCCGGCACTCGGATATATTGTTGCTCGCACGGAACAGATTACCTGTTCTCCAGTTTCGGCCCTTCTCATACACTCAATCTGCTCCTGAAACGTCTGCACTTAGATTTCTCCTCTGTGCATGGATGTTTTTGTGCTATGACGCCATCACAAGTCCCCAACCAATAGAATGCCAGGTGAAGTTTCGACCAATGAAATGATGAAGCTAAAATGCTCTCAATTTGAAAGACCTCGCTCTTGAATAAAGATGGGGGGGGGGGAGCTCGATTGGTTTCAGGGGTTTCTGGCGTGACTTCAGTAAAGTCCTGGAGTTCAAGACCAGAATGACTATTATTGTATTAACGGCATTGATCTTTTCACTGTAATCGATGCCAGTGGTTCTAGAATTGGTCAATGGGAAGGAGTAGATCAGTAGATTGAGGCCATTAAGTCATTTCTGTAATATTTTGCTCGTGCTCTGTGGTGGACAAACAGTTTCTAAATGACCTAAAACATATTGTATCGTAGCATTTATTTGCTGCAAAGTCTTGTGTTTATATATTCAGATACAGCTGTATCTTTGATTAGTTGATAATGGCCGATAATGTCAGCCCGCCACCTCTGTATGAGTAGGGCTCTAACTTAGACACGGCTCTTATAGTCAGAGGCCGCGGCTTTAACCGTCGGTCCACATCGTTCACATTGAAGAAAGCCTACTACCACTCACTGGTTTCAGAAGCGTTAATAGTAACTAGCCTATTCTGGCAGTATTGCAGTTATGGGAAGCGGATTAGGTTCAAGTTTATTTCCTGTACTGCTAACAATGTTACCACAACACTGCAGCAGGAAATGAACTTGATTCCTTTTACAGTGTGTATGCTCGCTGACGTGAAGCGGTACATGGAGCAGTAGTTCACTTCTCCTCTCTTTTCACTGCTCTTGATTATCCTGACTAACCCCTCCGCCTCACACTCGCACCTCAGCCGGTGCCCTCCCGATGCTCCCCACAGCCACGGCGCGGAAGTAGTTAGCTCCCTCAGGTACAGTGTGTTTGTGTGCTCCTTGAATAGGGTGTATTTAATTGCTGCTCTATTTGCATTTGCCGTCTTTTTCTTTTTGTGGGCGTGTGTGCCTGCGTGCATGTGATTTTTGTGAGTGTTTGTTTGAATGCCCTGCCCAGTCAGCCAGTCAGTCAGCCAGTCAGTAGCTTCCTGCAGCGGAGAGCTGCAACAGCTGCTGCTGTTATTCAGGTTCCAGCACCGAGGACCGTGCGGCTCTGGTGGATAGTATGTGATGATACTGGCAGGAAGCGGGCCTTAATATGACCAACGTAGTCATTTACATTCACAGCCCTGAGGATTAGGTGAGTGCTGCTCACCGCTGCTCACCGATGATCGCCGAGTCATGGTACTTTTGGTCCAGTTTAGGTTGGAGATGTCTGAATGTGTTGCACTGGTAATTTGCTGGATAATGGAGTGCCTCACAAACCCAAGAGCCGGAGATGAGCGAGATTTACCGCTGGAGCCTGTCCTGGGGCGAATAGAGCCGCCTGCAGTAGCACATAGCTCAACCTGAACTCGAGCTGTAGTTTTCCTCTCCATAATCATTGTATTGAATTTTTTTGGGGGGGAATTCTTTTTTTTTTTTTTAAGGCCTCTTATTTCCAGTCACAGATCGATGTAATTGGGTTTGTAAATCCCAGCTGCAGAGCTCTCTATGCCGATGCTGATGTCGGAAGACATTTTCACGCCGCTTCGGCTTTAAATCTTCCCAGTAGCCCAGCGATAACTCAGCGGGCTAAGCACTGTGCAGGACCGCCTCCGTCTGGCTACAGGTGCATGCATGTGTGCACGTCCGTGTGTGTTTGTTGCAGCAGTAACCGGGTGTCACCTGAAAGCGAGACGAGCCGAGTGCGTGTGCACTGTACAGTCATCCCTCCTTCTCCGAGGTCACCTCTGCTTTCTGTTTGTCCACACAGCTACAGCCTGGAGGGGCTCAGTGGGGCCCAGGAAGAGCTGAGGGGCCCCGCCACTCAGGGGCCCCGGATCCTGGAGCCTTCCAGGATGCCCCGGCATGACAGCGATGACAGGGGCTCCCTGGTGTCCCTGACAGAGGAGCAGGAGGAGCTGGGGCAGCATGGCAGACTGCATGACCTGGTCAGCTCACACACACACACACACACACACACACACACACACACACACACACACACACACACACACACACCATCACATTTGTCCTTTTAGATGTCATATCTTCATACTGTCACGCAGTCGGCCCCAAAGGGGATCCTCAAAAACATCCTCAGCCTAATACACATGAGAGGAAAAAATGGATTTGCAAAAAGCTTGCACATAAACAGCCGGGCAAACTTTGGCAGTTTGGGGGATTAGCAGGAATTAATAAACATTGCTTTCCTCAGGGGCCGTCTCCCTGCTCTCATTGCTGAATTTAATACAAATTGTGAACACAACTTTGCGAGCCATTTGTGTAGTTCCCCCTTTTTAGTTTACCGTTCCTGTTTCCAGTTCAGTGACTGGTAATGTTTTGTTCCACGTTATCTCTGCCTGGTTTAGTGTCCTTTTATTTTTTACAACATCATGCACTGTGTTTCACTCAAGCTTGTGTCTCCCGCCCACAGAAATCAAGGCGGTATCGGCCTCTGCGAAACAGCTGTCCTCCCATGACCCTGCCCCTCACCAAGTCTGTATCCATGCTCGCCATCAGCCAGAGAGACATTGATGGTGAGTGACAAGTCGTGAGGTTGCGTATCTGTTTTTTACCCTCTGCGATCACATCACGATTACAGATCCAGGTTATGGGTCAGTATCTGTACCACTGGACATCTTTGTCCTCTTTATCAAGAACCTCTCTCCTCCCCCCTTTCCATTATACTGCTTTAAAACTCGTAATATATTAAAAGTGGGGCAAGCTAAATGAGTCAATAAAGTGGTGAATAAGTCTGGATTTCTAAGTGCAGAAGGAGCACAGCTTTTTTTTATGGTGTAATGAGAAATGTAAAACAAAATGTGGATGTCGTCGTGTTTTCATTCTTGAATCAATGACGGAGAAAAAACTAGATGTGCAGAGGGAAATTATCTCGGTAGGCGAGGAGTGGAAGTTAAGGAGTTTGCTGGATAAACACAATTAAAAGGTAGTTAGAGAGAGAGAGAGCCATTGTCTCAATCATTTAAAGGGCCGGCACGCCCATACGCACCTTTTGTTGCACCTGTCAGGGTGGGAGAGGTTACACCTTTACCATTCTTATTGGTTCGATAAGTTGCAGCAGAGCTCCACCCACCTTCCGACTGAGCCGAGGTCTAATTAGTCACACCAAGTGGAAACACCAAGTGGAAACACCTTTGTGAGCGCTGCAGGGATGACGTACCTTTTGTCGGTCAACTCAAAACTTAGCGTCGCACTGGTTCCCTCGACCAAAAGAAAACACGACAACAACAATGGGATTTTTGCATTGGATTTTGGATTATTGCAGAAGGTAATCACTGTCTGCAATAAGTCTCTTTTTCCGTGTTAACCGCAGACCTTATTTCTGGCAGCTGACCAGAAACCCATCGACTTGGAGACGAGGGAACGTGACGCGCAAAGATGCTGACTCATTTCTGGGTTTTAACACTCATTCCTGCAGCACTCTATTAAAGTGTCTCTTCGTCGTGACATTACTACCTCATATATATCCCCCTTCCTCTCTGTTATGATAAAGTTTTAACTCATAACATTTTAATAAGTTCCTGCTGTGGTTCTTTCCTTCCTGCCCCCACCACCCCTCCACCCCCCCCAGCGGTGGGACACCTGAGACGTAAGAGGCGAATTTCCTTCTCTTTCAGCCTTTCCCCCATCCTCACCAAATCTAAGTCTCAGTACGTTTATGGGGACTCCTCATCTAGCGATGATGAGGATAACTTGAGTAAGTAAAGCTCTGTAAACGTAGCCGCAGTAGAAAGTAGCTGTGTTGTCAGAAACCGTAGTTGTTGCTGTTACAGCCCCGGATCTCCCTCAACGGACTCTCACCCAGAGTCAAAAGTGCCTTTCACTTTTCATCGAGATGAGCAGTACAGACGAAGAACAAAAAGTTGTGTTTTGATCGAGGAATGCATTAACAGTCTTAGAGAACTAGCAGTTGGCTAAGTGCCGAGCTGTGACACAAAGCACGCCGAGATCTTTTTGTCCCCTCTCTCGTGTCGTCAAGAAACTCCCTGAAATCATTCAATTGGTGTAGACAACGTCTGAGTACAGTAAAAAAAAAAATTTAATCACAAAAATGCATCATGAATTATGTTGAATATCCTGAGAAATTCTGCGTAAACATTTAGCCTAAACTTGAGTGCACCCTCTCACTGTTTACAGTTCTGCAGAGGCAGCGAGTGCTCAATGTAGGATGTACGCTTTTGCAATTACAAAAACAAAATTCACTTGCTGAAGGGCCCCAAAGTTCAGCTGCAACAAACGCTGTTACTGCGGACATTAAGCCTTTTACATTGTGAATGGGCAATTACAATAACAAAAATAAAAATAATACCTGTTGAGGACATTGAATAATACCTGAGCTTCTCCTGTCCCCTGCCCTGCCACGAATTTAGCTGACCTTTGCTTAGATTAGTCCTTGTTTTGTCTCTTTGCAAAAAATAAATAAAAATGAAACGCAATCGCCAGAGAAAGAGGACAAGTAATAATCACAACCACCGCGGGTGGAGTGCCCTCCGGATGTGTCTGTCACCTTTAGTCAAAGACACTGAGCCTTCCCTTTTCTTATCGCTGAGGTTTTTCCCATTAGTGCTCCCCGTCTGCTTCAGGACAAACTCTGCCCTCGTTATCCGGCTTTGGGTTTGACTTTCTGATGCAGAACAGGCAGGAGGTGCTTTGCATATTTGCCTGCACTTGAGAATATTGGGGAGGGAGGGAGGGAGGGGGGGAAGGAGGGGGGGAATGATTGTCTGGAAGGAAGCAGAGTTGTTCCCCTCGAAAATATGCACGCCTGCGTTTAACTCATGGCAGATAAGTAGAGAGACTCTGTGGTGATGATTTAGCAGAGACTGCGTGCGGAATATGCTTTAATTGCATTTTATTTTAATTGTTTTTATTTATGCCTCCGGGCCGACGACGGCCGTGGCCGTTCAGTCAATTCTCGTGATGATATCCTACAGGAACACCTAAAAATGTCTCCGTCTTCATCGAAAGATGAACTTGAACTTGATTTAGTGTAAGGTCAAAGGTCACTGTGACCTCACAAAACACACTTCTTTGGGCCATTAATTCATATGCTAATTATGACAATTTCAGACAAATGTCTGATAGGACGATGTGGTGGAAATCAACCTTTTTCGTTTCCTTCAGAGAAACAAACATGATAGAGAGACAGACGTGGGAGTAAAACTGCAACATGTGGTGGTTGACGGAGGCACGCAACCGTGAGGCGGTAATTCTATGTGCTTTCAGATAAGAAATACAACTAGCTCAGAGATGGAGGAGCCCGGTGGACTTTGGGTAAAACAAGCTAGCTACAACCATCATGGCTTTCTGTGATGTGAGACACAGACCAAATTCAATTTGATCTGATATCAGGACCCTCATTTCTTGCGGAAAAAGAAAAAGACTTTGTACTTTGAGAGTTCTGGTATTTTCTTTTAATACTTGGAGCCAGTATCTAGCAGCCATTAATGGCACTGGATCAAAAGGCAGCACTTCAGCTTCAACTCCTGGCCTGGGCGCCGGCCGCCCTCATCAGTGCCAGACTCATTTAGTTTCTGGCTTTCTTCACAGCTTCCAACGGAGTAGCTTAATATTAAATACCTTGCTCAAGGACATTAACGGTAGCTGCTTGAAGGACAGGGGAGGCGTGGATTATTCAATTCTCGGCCCCCCAATCCTTTCTGGCCAGGACTAGAGCTAACAACCCTCTGGCGTGGTCTGGGCGGCAGGTTAACCGGGCAGCAGCAGCCTCGAGGATGCTTTCAGGAACAGTAACGAGTCGTGGGTCACCTGCGTTTTGTCAACACTTGGAGCCCAATACACAGAAGAAGATTAGTAGACGTGAACGCCCTGGCTTGTGTCTGGTCGAGCCAGGCTGAGAGAATACAAACATATTGGTTTGGTAGCCACGCCGTTAGGTCACCGGTGGTTAGTGTGGTCCTGAAACAGAGATTTTCACCGCCAGCAATAGAGGGAGGAAGGAGAATTTCCACCTGAGACAAATACAACGAATAAGCCCCCCCCCACCCACCCCCCACCCCCTGATTCTTTCTCCTACCCCCGACTTCCTTAAAGTAAATGTTTTTCTTCTTTTCCTCTTCTAGGTTTGAGGTCGTTCTCCAGTGCCTCAGGGTCACTAGCGTACAGGTCAGTCCAACGCCACACATACACATGACCAGAACATATAGATCCTAAGGCTTATACTACTTTACAGTGCTGTGAAGAACCATGTTTGGAATGTGTTAACAGGTAAGGCAGCTCTTTGAGGATAAACTGTGTGTGTGTGTGTGTGTGTGTGTGTGTGTGTGTAACAGTATATCAGAGGAGGAGCCGGGCCCTCTGCGGAGCGACACCGACGGAAAGAGCACGACGAAAGTCAGCCGGACTTTCAGCTACCTCAAGAACAAGATGTACAAAAAGACCAGGGTGAGGGAACGTGGATGTTTTACTATACTGTTTCTCATCCGTGCACCGCGCCTCCACACTCAGCCTCCCTTCACCGGCTTCTCCTTCTTTTTTAAACGTGTATTCCTTCGAGCGGGGGTGACTGAGCAGCGCGCTGCTTTAAAGCCTCACACCGCTCCACGTTCATACGTTTGCACACACTCACACTGGGAGCTGATCTCCTTCTGCTGGCCTCTGAACGACTGCAGTCCAATAGTCGTTTTTTTTTTCCGTGTCTTGCTTCAGGGCAAGTCGATGTGTCTTTTCAGATTTCCCTGAGCGCGTTTTGTATTTTAGCCCGCAACATTTTCTTTGTCACAGGTGTGAATCTCTGGTCGAAGAAATTTTTTTACCAGTGAGAAAATTTCTTATTACATTATGAGCAGTGAAAATCCCGTTACAAATAGGTAAAATCATTTTTCGAGACAGAAAACCCCTCCCCCTCTCTACACGACTTGGAAGTCAAAGTACAGCAAATTCACAAACTCAAAGTCAATTCAAAGCACAAAGTCGCAGGAGTGACAGACTGTATTTTGACATCCACTAATCCAATTTGCAAATGGAATAGTCAATATTTCAAGTTTAAAATGACACGGATGAATAGTCCTATTAGGGAGTAAGATAAACTATTTCAAATAGCTTTTGCTTGCAGCCTGTCACTGTGCAGCCCTTTCAGAGAGACACAGAGGGGTGAACAGGAAGTAAAACAGGAAGACGGGGTTGGTGGTGGTTGTATAATCTCATCTCTAACCTCAGTCACTGCTTTGCTTTTAAAGGGACAGGATTCTGAAGAAGATCATTTCCAGAGCCTGTTGAAGGTCAAAAATTCTCAACTGTGGTTTTTGGAGACTCCAAGACAATTGCCGTAGCTCTGATGTTCAAATTGGCACCCGGTTATTTGTTTGCATCCGTGAAATGCTGTGTGTTTGTTGTCGGTGACAACCAAAACTGCAACCTCAGCAACCGGGGGACTGTCACACACCACATTACAACTTCAAATGTCTTCAAAAATCCCCCAAAAACATCTGAATGTCCTAATTATTAAGGTAACCAAAGTCTGAATGCTCCGCAGGGGGGATGTAGTTAGTGGCATTTTGACATAGCGTCTGTAGTAGACGAAGGCTCGTTGCAGAACAGGCGCCTCCTGTAGCGCGCCAGCCACTTCCTCATTGCGGCTTCCCCTGATGAAGCCTCAGCGCTGCCAGTAGCTTCAGCCGCCAGCCAGTGATGTTATGCAGGAGATTCAAGGGGAGCCATGGCTTCTCTAAGAGATGGAAAGGTTGGCTGGAGGTAGGCTAAGAGAGTGTTCCTCTCTTCTTTTTTTTTCTCTCTCCCCGAGTCAGAATTAGAGGCTGTCACGGTGTCATGTGAAGAAGATTGCCCCGGTGTTCCCTTCTGGGGCTGATGTCTTTTCCCCCGTGAAGTCGTTGCCTGTTTCAGTCGGTTTCACTCGCGGGTCTTTTTGTTTTGAATCCGGGATTTCGAGCTGATCACTCCTCCGCATGCAGACAAAAGAACCGCGCTTAAATCTTTGACTTAGCCGTGTTTTTTCCAATAAGTTGAACTGTTATATATAAAAAAAAAAAAATATATATATATATATCATCAAGTGTCATATCTATAAATAAAAAGAGAGAGATTCTTAGAAAAGTCACTGTTGTGCAGAATGCTCCTAAGAAGTTTGTTGACGTGGTTGACCACGGTTAGACAGCTGTTGCAGGAAGTGACAATGAATGCAGTGTTGTAATGAAACATGCAGGCGTGTGTGTTCCAGTCAGCCGTACAGCGTCTTCAAGCGGCTGAAAAAAAAAAAAAAAAAGCTATAGTGTGTCGGAGCTTTGTGGTCCCCTCAAACCGAGAGGCCCAAGGGCCGGCCATTAAAAAACGAGCTGGAAACTCCGTCTTTCCTCCCCCCACCCTCACCCCCCAATTTCCTCTGGGTTTGGGTGGAGGCTCTGTGATGCAAGTCCAAGAGAATAAGAGCTCTGTTCTTCTCGCCATCGCTTTATGGGAATTGTGATTCAGTTCAGTGTACAGAGATGACCAACAGCTGAGGATGACCTCGTCCATTAACGCGCAGGCAGCAGAGAGACCGCCCTGTTACAGAAAGGTCAACGATTTGATTCCCAGACAGCGTGTCTCCGTCAGCAGTGACGCATCCCGCAGATGAGTGTTTGAGCACCCCAAAGTCCTCCCTGCTGGTTTGAATAAGAGCTTCACAGTAGCTGGGAAAACAGCCCAATATGGAATATTATTATATTAATAGCATAACTGGAGTTGGTAACTGTTTATCACAGTTGTTATGTACTGCTGAGAATCATCTCCCCGTATTATAAACCCCTCCTAGTAATCCTGTAAAAAAATACATAAAATTATGGGTTTTAACATACAATGGTTTTTGACAAAAAAGAAGCAAAGACTCCCCGAAACAAAGACGCACTGCATTTAAAATAGCCTCCTAATGAGACAATTTGTTGTCAGCATAAATAATGCATCACTTAATATGCAAAGCCCCCTGCTGTGCAGTACATCAAGGTAATCATGTTGCTCTGCTGGATTCAGATTGCAACCGGCCAAACGTGAGACACTCTGTCAGTGTTGTTTGTCACTCTACAGGTAACTCTCTTCTCTTTCTTTTTTTTCTTTTTTTCTTCCTAAACATCTTATCGGCTGGAAGAAAAGGTAAAGTAATTACCGTCCTCTCCTGGTGAGGTTGACTTCTAAGCTACGATGCTTCTTCCACCTGTGCAGGAAAAAGACCGCGAGAAAAGGGAGAAGGACAAGGAGGGCAAGGAGAAGGACAAGAAGGCGATCAACGGTCATCTGTTCACACCAGTCAGCCCGGGCCAGACCGCCCAGTGCTTCCAGTGCAATAAGGCCTTCAACAGCAAGGAGGCTTTCCAGTGCACACGTAAGTCCCTCCAGGGTCTGACTGTTTCTTTTTTTATATATATATATATATATATATATATATATGTGTGTGTGTGTGTGTGTGTGTGTGTGTGTGTATGTATGTATATATATATATATATATATATATATATATATATACATACATACATACATACATACATACATACATACATACATATATACACATGTGTGTGTGTGTGTGTGTGTATATATATATATACACGTATGTATGTATGTATGTATGTATGTATATGTATGTATGTATGTATGTATGTATATGTGTATATATATATGTATTATGTATATGTGTATATATATATATATATATACACGTATGTATGTATGTATGTATTATGTATGTATGTATATGTTTATAATTATATTATATATAAATATATATATATATATATATATATATATATATATATATATATATATATATATATATATATATATATATATATACCTAATATATAACACCAGGTTGAAACACGCTGACTTATCGAGGTCCACAGAGTCTAAAAATACACCTGCTGGTTTCCGCCTTGAAGTTCTTTTTTTTATCACTTTCATTTATATATGTGTATATATATATATATATATCGATGTCATTTAAGGGTTTAATTGGGCAAAAAAGTTTTGGGATAACTTTATTGCTCCCCAAAGGGGAAACGGGGTCGCCTACATAAACGGAGACATACACAATACTTTGACAAAGACACAATGTACACAATATGTCATCTACACAATAGATGACACCAGGCAGGGGCCGTTACATACTCCCATTAAAACAATAGTAAAAAGCCAAGTTTAGTCACTAAGTTAGACCAAAAACATAATCATAAAAACAAAATGTACGTGTCAGTGTACAAGCCGTAAAATGTATGCAGATGATAACAGCATCAGTAATGGCTGCACACAATGAATTAATGACGTGTAAAGGACATCGTATCAGCATCGTTGATTGTAAAGCCTAACTGCAGCAGGAACAGAAAAAAAAGTGAACATTTCAGTGAAGCATATTGGGAAAAAGGAGCCGTTTGCTCCTGCTCCTCTATTTTGTTTGTTTCTGTGTCAATTGATCATAATAGAGATATAGGTTTGTTTCACTTTTCAAAGCATCTGAAAACACAAATAAAACCAAACAGAGAGTCGGCGAAGCAGAATCACTCCAACTTGGCTGAGTCTGCTTCATGATTTGTTTGAAGTAGTGAAACTCTCTGAAGGGCTGCTGCTAATGTAACACAGTCTGGCTTTCAGTACAGACAACAAAACCTTTTTTTTTTTTTCTTGCATTGTTTTCCACTGAAACAGCAGCAGCAGCCCTAAAGAGGATGTAGTTTATTGCACAAGCCTTTGGCGCAACCCTTAAAAAAAGAAAAGCCTAAAAAGGAGAAACCCGTTCTGCGATGGATCTCAGCGATCCTCTCCATGGTCACAATCTGCCTCAGAGACTTCAGACTGGCAAAAACAACTCTTGTTGCATTCAGTTGGTCTGGTTCGGATTGTTGGAGCCACAGACGGTTCTGAGGGTGGGTTTTTTTTTTTCCGGAGGTTTGTACTCGCAGATGTCTGGCTGGTGTCCATTCAGCAGACAGTTATCCTTTGTCTGAGATTAGCTGGAATCGGTTAAGACGTCCACAGAAAGCAGTAAAATACCCAATAAAACCATTTAAGAGGCGAAAAACACGGCAGGAATTTCAGCTGGTTTTACTGCACGGGTCATAATTAGATATTTATCACATAATCCACTCTGCGGATGCTTTGACCCAAATGTCTTTTATAGTAACACAAGTGTATACACTTCTCATCAGGTGGTAGGTGGAAGTAAACCTGAAAGTGTTGCTTCCCCACCCCCCACACACACACACACACACACACACACAACCGAGAAAACGTGATCAAATGCCCTATAGAGTGCCCTTCCAGTGGAGAAAACGTGATGCTGTGCCCTCTAACTGGGCCTTAACATTTAGACGACACAATGCAGTGACATATTGGCTGCCCTGCATGCTTTAAAAAAAAAAAAAAAAAAAAAACAATCTGCACACTGGTTCTCTTTTTTTTCTTCTTTTTCTTTTCACTCCTGCCCCTCAGACAGCCCGAGTCTCTCACTGCTTACACAGGATTATTTTCTCACCCTGACTCAGAGAGCAAGAGCGTAAGAGCGTTGATGTAATCCCTAAGAGCGGAAATGTTGTTGGCAAGTTAGCATGTGTGTCGAGGTCTGTCAGCGGGTTTGTTGTGCAACATGTCTGTTTAACCCCTCGTTCTACCAACCGAGTTCTGAGAAGGGCCCACACGTGTACCTTTGGTCGTGTCTCACGGGGGGGGGGGGCTTCATTCCATCATTCCAAAGTGGCATGACTTTGTCAATCAGTTTGATTCTTATGATTTCAAATCATTGTGGTTTTAATCAGTGATCATTTGAAATACATAATTGCAGCCTGTGCTGTTTTAATAGATAAAATTATGCACACTGTCAGTGGGGGGTGGGTGGGATGGGGGGGGTGTAAGAGCACTCTTGTTGACAATATGAGGGAGACCGACACAGTTGTTGTGTCTATTTTAGATTTGCACAATATGTAAATGAGTCTTATTTTGCTAAAGTAAAAATGATCTGGGTTTTTTTTTTTTTTTCTTTTTTTTTGTCTTTAGATGACAGGAAGGAAATAAGTCAATATTTTACTATGCTGGTTGTTTCTCACAGTAGTCTCTTGTCCTCCAGTGTTAAATGTGTCGGTAGGACGAAGGTTAAACCACTTCCATCCATCGGAAAACACGCCTCTGTGAAAGCTGGTGGAAACTTGTTGTGAAGCTAGATTCTGACACGACCAGAGGTTGTACTTCCTCCCTCTGTTTTTGATCGATATCTGTTTTCAAAGTCGGCTCGTACGATATGGTTTCAAAGTTTGGAATTTACAAAAAAGCGTGGTACTGGGAAGTGAAAGTCTTTCATAGACTCAGCGGGATCAAGTTACAGAGAAGATCTTATTTTAGCAATCTGAAATGATGACCGTTTGTTTGAAAATGGGGCTTTGGGAATGTTTATATAATTGAAATTTTCCCATGCAATGTTAATGTGTGTGTGTCATTCCTCAGCCTATCTCTCCCTCCTTATTTATTATTTTTTTTTTTCCTTTGGCCACGAGCAGTATTACCCCTCGATTGCATCACATGCTCTGCTCCAGTCTGGCTTTCATTAGTGGGCTGGTGGAGCCCCCACCTTTTCCACACACCCTCGACGCCCCCCACCACCACCGTGCGTTCTGACGCTTTTTCTTTTTTTTTTCAGACTGTAATGCCTCCGTCCACAAGAGCTGCAGGGACAACCTGCCAGTTTGTGCCAAGGTCAAGATGAAGGTAAAAGTTCCCCGACAGCAACTCCACCACAGATTCCGTAGTATTCTGCCGTCCTGCAGACAATATTGATTTGAACTCTTCGTTTATGCTCTTCTTTGTTTTTCTGGCCAGTTGCCCAAACAGCAGTTTGCAGTACCAGATTCAAGCTCTTTTCCAACAGTCACGATGAGGAACAAATGTGAGTGTCAAACCAAACTCTTTCATGTCTTCATTTCCAGTTCGCATCTGCAGATTCCATCCCACAATTCATTTGGACTTGAGATAGCTGCACTCCATTTCGACTTCTTGTTCACTCAAAACAAGTTTAAGGGCTGTTGTAAGATCAAGGGAATCAGTCAAAATAACTCACTAGCAGAGGAATTATTCAGAGTATGGTGCTACTAGCTCTTGTGCCATTTTTCAAAGTGCACAGGAAATATATCTGCGCCCAATTCCCAGAGAAACATTGCCACTGTCATGCAGATTTAGTATATGTCTTTATGTTTTAGATCAGTTAAATGAATACTACATCTTCCAAGGCCTAAACCAATTCCCTGAAGGCTAACTGGAGGTCATTTTCTCATAGACACAGACTTCTATGCGATCTGAGCTCTTTTTGCAACCAGAGGAGTCGCCCCCTGCTGGCCATTAGAAACAATGCAGGTCTAAGGCACTTCTTGACTTTCGTTGTCGCCCGTATAGTGCACAGCGATGAGTACAACATTCCTCTCCTGTAACGTATCTCTCTCTGGTCCAGCTGGCGGGACAAGGGATCGCCCCTGGTCTGCCATCTTGTCCCCCGAGGACCATTCTTCCCTGATGATCCCGTCACGGAGACACACCAGCATCATGGCTTTCCATGGCAACAACCTCTCCAAGAGTCTCTCCATCAGCAACATCGCTGGGTGAGCTGCTGTGTGTGTGTGTGTTCGTCAGTGTGTGCAATGATGCGAGGCCACTCGGATCATCCCATTTCCATTTAAATGAAATGAAACGTTTTTGTTGCTTCAGCATTGAAGCCGTTTGGTTGATGGGCTCTTTTTTGTTGTTGTTGATTTGTTGACATTTTATTTGACCACTGCAGCTAAATTGCACCACATGTGTTTAATCAGCTCGTTGGGTGTTTGTGGTTGTAATTATGTTTTCTCATTATTATTATTATTATCTCTATATTCAGTCCGGTGTTTGACGACATGCCCATTAAAGGCCTGCGGTATCTCTCCCAGTCTACTGACTCCCTCAACAGAACCAACCAGGTCACAGAGTCCATGGAGTCGCTCACTGATGAAGGTTAATACACCTATATACACACACACACACACACACACCGTTGATCCGACTACCCAAGACAGTTGCTAGTCAGCTGGGATCGAAGAATCTAAAGAAATAATAAAGTCTGATATTGTGTACGTACTACAGTAACCGGATTTCAAATCTTTCTAATGTGAAGGAATTAAATATTCAGAACACTGCATTGTCGGCGTGAGTTAATAAAGGAAACTAAATGTAGTCCATATAGGAACGGGATATAGCAAATGTTCAGGAAGTAGCTTTACTTACCAGATTCTGTCAAGAAATATTTTAAACAGGAACTCGAGCAATGTAAAAAAAAATATAACACAGTTTCATCAAAAGTTATAGAAAAAATCACGTGAGCTCCAAGTTGTAAGTACAAGTTGTGTTGTTGGCGCAGGGACGGAGATGATGGACGGCCAGCTGATGGGGGAGTTTGAGGCGGAGGCCAAGGAGCTGGAAGCTGACTCGTGGAGTTTATGTGCCGAGCAGCAGTACCTGCAGCAGCTGGACAAAGAGCTGGCAAAGAAACAGGACGTCATCTATGGTACATGTGATGAACCGGAACACTCTTTTAATTTGATCTGAGGAAATGCATGGAAAATGAAGGGAAATGTTAAGGAAGGGTTAAAAAGAAAAGTGGAGCTGTGAAGTGCTTCAAGATTTTAGTCTCTACTGCTTCTATTCATTAATCTAAAAGAATGGCAATGACTTTAAACTACTGTATATGGCGTTAGTTAACTTAAAGTAGAAGAATAGCTTGAGAAGTGGGTTAATGCTTTTTGGCCAGAGGTCTGCAGTGTAAAAATGCAATGTGCATTAGCATGTCTTAATATCTTTTACTTCAGTTTGTTTTAGTTGCATCTACAAGTCTTAGTGGTCTATTGAGACTACAGAGTTTAAAATAATCATTGAGTTACATACTGTCTGTGATGTCTCGAGCTTTTGATTAGAATCTATTTGAGGATTCTGAAAAGCACAATGTACACCAAAGTATTCAGGGACAAACACACATTCACGTCATTGGAACTGCCTGGATTCTGCAGAGGCATAGATCTGTGGAAGGGTATAAAGAGCGCTGCTTATGTAATTCTTTGACTGAGCCTTCTCTCCCCCGTGTGTCCTTCAGAGCTGATGCAGACGGAGATGCACCACATCCGGACGTTGCGCATCATGTCCGAGGTCTTCAGCAAAGGCCTGCAGAAGGAGGTGCAGCTGGAGCTGCAGACGGTGGAGAAGCTGTTCCCCGCTCTCGACGAGCTCCTGGAGCTCCACTCGCAGCACCTCCTCCGCCTCCTGGAGAGGAAGAGGGAGAGCCAGCTGGAGGGGGGGAGCTCGGAGGGAGGCTTCATCATCAACAGGATAGGGGACATCCTGGTCGGCCAGGTTAGAGGAGGGAGGGGCTGGTGTGACGGGGAATTGTAATACCGCACGATGAATTCCTTATTTTCTCTTTTGAGGCATTGGGGATGCAAATATTCCCTATTTGATACAACATATGAAAAGAGAATTACAAACAAAAGATGTGTATTAGAAACACACCTCATGAACCATTACATGTCCGTGTGTTGGTAGGTCGGTTCACTACTTTGGTCCAGACTGAAATATCTCATCTGCTATTGGATGGATTGACTTTGGTGATCCCTTAACTTTTCCTTCCGGTCGACATTTCAGTGTTTCCAATATTTTGGTTTATGACCAGGTACCTTCCAAAACGAATAACATTCCCAGCAGCCTCCGCTGTGCTTTGCGTTTAGCTATAGCTATAAATGCTGACGCTAAACTGAGATGGTAAACATGGTAAACATTGCAGCTGCTCAGCATCAGCATGATGATCTTGGGCATTCAGCTCAAAGCCCCTCTGTTCCCACATCCAGCCTCACTCAGCTTGGCTGTACACTCCTGTTTCCAGGTTTCAGGGACTCTGAAACAGGTAGCAGTCCTGAGCTCTGGGAAAAATACTATCAATGGTTTGAACCCTTAGCTAATGCCCATGTTTTAGTATGCTGCATGCATACATGGACCTCTTATGTAAAGTTACACGTTCTTTAAATATTGTCCTCCCAGCTTACCTTTTTTAAAGTTTTGAAACCAAAAAACTTCAACTTCAAACTAGTAATAGAAGTTAGAGCCCCTTACTACTTACAGTGTTAGCTTTCTGGCTTAGCTTTTTTTTTCTTTCTTTTTTTTTTTGCTCTGCTGTACCAATATTCGTTTCATGAATTCATGCCTGTGAAATTCTGCTCCAGTTCTCAGGGTACAACGGCGAATGCATGAAGAAGGTTTACGGAAGATTCTGCAGCCGCCACAACGAGGCCGTGAACTTCTACAAGGACCTGCTGACCAAAGACAAACGCTTCAAGGCCTTCATCAAAGTAAGACTCTTTCAGATGTTTATATATATCCTACAATAGTGTTACTTTTCGGAGAAGTTGCTTTTATCTTTTGAAGTAGAGAGTTCTATAAAGTGCCACTTATTGTGTTAACCAGGAAAGCTTGTTCTTCTTCTGTCTCACATTTCTTTTGTTTATTTAGTCTTTTGCAATCAGTGCATGTACCGTGTTAGCGATACCCTTGAAACTGTTTTTTTTTTTTCCCAGAAGTGTTAGTTCTTCCATTGTCTTCTATGGTTGTGTAACTGTCATATCCGTAATCACAGCAAACACTTTCTTAAGTAATATTACTGTATTGTTCTACAGAAAATGAGTTCTAAGTTTCTGTTGATTGTGTAGAGCCACCTGTTGCGTGGGCATGGTTTACTAAAGCACTTGTTGTTCTTTTTCTTTTCCCAGAAAAAGATGAGTAGCAGCATTGTGCGGAGGCTTGGTATCCCAGAATGCATCTTGCTGGTGACCCAGAGGATAACAAAGTACCCGGTGCTTATTCAGAGAATACTGCAGCACACTAAAGGTTAGCTTCCTGCCGGCCTTCACTGTTCACATTTGAATATGGATTGGGGAAAGTGGAAGGAGGAAGTTTGTTTTAATTGGGACGACACTGGCTATAATACCTGGACAACAAAGCAGTTAGATCAGCAGATGGGTAAAATATACTGTAATATCCCACCAGGATTCATAACATATATAGGGAGATCACTTGTTCTAATTGTTCCCGATTGTTTCTTTGATTCTGTAAATAGTTCTACTTGGTAGTCTCTGCTGGAGTGACTTGAGTCTTTAATCAATCCTTATCTGTCCTGCGATCACTCTGCATAAGATATACAATACTAAACATTCATTCACTATTCAGAACACATCATTTCTAACCCTCAAGCTAGAGCAAAAGAGGGACATGAAAGTTTCAGATTTGAAAGCGGTAAAAGAGTTTTTTTTCAACTTGAAACTCTCTGCTAGTGGGCTGCGTTAATTACACTTGGATCTGAAGGGTTTCCCCATAAACAAGTGGCAGAAAGCAAGACAGAATAAGGCCAGTCACTGCAGTAGTACCAAGAAAATGTTGCTGGCTCATAGATCATTAGAGAGACAAATTGATTTGCATTTCAAACCACATCTAAACATTTAGGAGGGCTCTCTTTTAGGAAAGTGAAGTTTCAAGACCTGTTGAGAAGCACATTTTTGCACGGCCCAGAATATGTGTTTGTGGAATCCATAATCAAAGGCCCAGCTAGTGGGAAGCATTGTATATATGTAATAATAACATATATATATATGTATATATCATATTAATCATTTCTACAATTAACCCCATAATATAATATATTATATTATATTACATATATATATATATATATATATATATATATATATATAAATGTGCTTCTCAATGGGTCTGTATTATAAATATGCAATGAAATAGTTTTCACATTCACACAATTCTGAGGAAATTATTTCATATTTGTCACATCATGTTGATCCTGATAACAGCCAAATTTAGCTAAACATCTTAAAACATTTTCAGTATGATTTAAATGTCCATACAGTTCAGCCTACTGCAGTCGTAGTACTGGAAAACGTCAAAGTGTCACTTGTTTTAGGAAAAGCTCCTGAAAAGTAAAATTTCTCACACATGTATTTTTGGGGGGAAATGAGACCTACGTTGGATGGGTGTTTTTTTTAGGATAATAGATCAAACATACTTTGAGGAGCCGAAATGTTTCACACGTTATTTATGTCTGATTTAAAGCATCTCTTGTCGGCTGGCCTCCCACTGTGTACATTCACTCTAATCCCTCCCAAAAGCCTGTTTATAGTTCTATGTGGGACGGGGGAGCTCTGCCTTAATCCCCAAGGTGCTTTAAGAGGACTCTCTCCTGCCAACTCTGATATATACTGAGTAGAAATAACACGGCACACTCACATTTACAGATGAGGAGCACTGAGGTACGAACAACCATAGGAGGAAAATATTCCACTTTGGGGGAAAAATGTTTCATATGTCCAAAAAGTGCACAATATAAAAGAGACTTGATGACATCAACTCTTGGGCTTTTGAGTGCAGACCTACAGACCACTGGGGATTTTAATTGTTGCACATCCACGCTAAATTAATTAATGTAAAAAGTAGTCCCTCAGCTGACTCTGACCTCCTCCTGTCCTTTTTATTTCTCTCGCTTAATTTGAAGTGCCTGATGACATTATGGAAACCCCTACAGAGAAATGAAATGCTTTTCTTAGCCTTTCGCTTGATCCGGTCTGTTATAATGTCCAAATCTCGCTCGATGGAGAAGTCTCACCCCGTCTCGTCTCGCCCCGCCTCGTCCCCTTAACAGGGGGTCCGACATGAAGTTGGCGCGCAGTTATAACAGTTTAGATAATTTCACATGAGAGATTGCCGTCTGTGCAGTTTTCCCGCTTATTGGAAGTAGCCGAGGCTCGCTTTGCGATGTATTTCTGTGCACCAATCACAGTCAAGCAACATTTCTTTGCCAGTGCTCTCCATCAGTACTGCTCAAACCACACCCACACAGCCTGATGAGGCAGATTAGCCGAGTTTCTTTCAGCGTTTTCTTATTCTTTCATTTTGTACGAGAGCAAACATTAGAGAACTGGTTTACGATCCTAAAAAATGAATACTCAATCCTGATTGGCTGATGAAAGCAAATCATCACTGACTCAGCTCTATGCTCATGCTAATACATGTATAATTAACTAGATCAAATGGGTAACAACACATTTAATTCTAATTCTTAAGTTCTTTCATCATATATATTTTTTCATATCCAAATCAAAGGTCTTGGGTAGGGGTGGGGAAAAAAGTCGATACAGCATAGTGTCATGATATTTTGTATCGATACACAAATGCCAAGTATTTATCTTTTATTATATATATTAAATCATATATTCTGAATCGTGCTCTCTGACTTCTACTACTATCACACATCCACAATGTAACAAGCAATCAAATGTGCATACTTCCTAAAAACCAAAAAGGTATGTTGAATGGACCTTTTCAGAAAGAAAAAGGGGGGGGGGGGGGCAAGTCATTTCTTTACATTTGTGTTGAGCAGTGTAGCCAATGTATAGAACAGAAACTGCAAAAAAATGATCCGAACAGTATATAGCCTTAATTTGAGATGCAGCTTTCGTGCTAGAGGCAAAAAGCATGCGAGGAAGTGTTGTCGGATGTGTATGTGGCAATACAAAGAAAAGGCTCATTCTGAATAGCTTAATATGGTGTGCCTTTTAAATTATGCAGGTGGGAGAAAAGATTGTGTCAAAATGAAAGAGGCAAAGGTCAACACGCATGAATAAGTTATGGTGACTGAGAGGCTTACGCGTCCAACTCAACCATCTAAAACAATAAAAAGGTCTTCCTTTTTCTCTGCAGTGGCATTTGTAATGAGAGGGTTTCTCAGGAAGTAGGAGTGCAGGCACAGTTCAATAGAATTATTTCACTCCACCGTCTGCGTTGCATAAACACCTCCTCGGTTTAGCCACTCTACACATCCGGTTCAAGTGTGTTGGTTCGGAGCCATGAAATTACCAAGTGGACTTGCCCAACAATAATGGCTTTTTCCTGCATTTTGTGCTTCCGCTGGTTTTGCAGCTGCAGGAAAATACAACTTTAACTCCTCGCATTAAAACAATGGAACATATCGAGAGGGGGCTTTGGGCTGTTGTGATCTAACCCGAGACACTTGTTAACGTCGGTCTGCTACCCAGTCGCTTGTTTGACCTCTCTCCTCTCTCCTCTCTCTTCTCTCCTCTCTCCTCTCTCCTCTCTCTCTCACGTCGAACGCAGAAAGCGAGGACGACCACGAGGACCTGACGGAGGCGGTCCGGCTGGTGAAGGAGGTGATCGCCGCCGTCGACAGCAAGGTGAACGAGCACGAGAAGAGGCGCCGCCTGAAGGACTTTCACGGCCGCATGGACAGCAAGTCCATCATGATGACGAAGAGTGGGCAGATCTTTGCCAGGGAGGACCTGCTGAGGAGGAGGCTGATCCACGATGGCGTGCTGCAGCTGAAGAACTTCCAGGGCAGACTGAAGGGTGAGGAGACCGCAAATCCTCTTCTTTTTTTAGATGTATTCTAACTTGTCCTTACTTACCCAACCCCTTTTTCTCCTGGCCGTTCTCCAGATGTCCATGCTCTGCTGCTATCGGACGTCTTCGTCTTCCTCCAAGAGAAAGACCAGAAATATGTCTTTGCCATGCTGGTAAGATCTCTCTTCATGCCTTCCTCTTCTCTTTCTCCTTCCTTCCGCCGTTCCCTCCTTTTCCCCCTCCATCACCCCGGTAATAAAAATCCCCGCCAGAGATGTTGGTGTCATATTTTCCTATCCCGCTGTTGTTGCTGTTAGCATTAGCTGGCCCGCTTAGCGTACCCATTGTGTAATAATGCCTGCCTCTGGCTAGCGAGCTAGCTGCACCTAATAAAGCTGCTCTGGCTCTCGGCATCTAACCCAACTGTGATAAATCATAACGGTTTGAGTCGGGTTTGCAGGACTCGCAGCTTCATGGCACGCACGCTCACACACACACACACACACACACACACAGCGGGGGGAATGAAAACCTAGGCGGTCCTGTGGCATAATAATCACATCCATCATTATAAAAAAGCTTGGAATGTTTGAGTTGAGGCCATCGACATTGAAAAAGAGGACCAACATGTGGTTTTGAATGGATGGCGGCCATGTGAACCAGGTTCACATGCTTCACTTCTGAGGATCAACAACAGTGCAAAGCAGCCCGTACCAACCAGGTCAAAGGTCACCTGGACGGATGATAGAGTAGTATAGAGAAGTATTTGTGTGAAGTCAGAGTTAGCCGAATGGAGTGGATTTTGATCCAGAGATGGTCTTTTTAGTATGAATCCGTTCCTTTGTGGAGGTGCAGTTGAAGGTTAGTAAAACAAAGATGGGATTTTGTAAAAAAAAAAAACAGACTCCTGACTAAAGATCCACACTCGATTCGACTTAATTCAAACTTTAAATTCATCTCTGCACAGAGTGAGAGCTGTGGATTTAGTTCCCATTATTCCACAGCACAGTTACAGTATGAAGAACCTTAAACCTTAAACCTCTGACGAGATTGCTGGAAAGAACTCTGTGGATGTGGTTTACAACGGTGGAGATTTACTGAATAGAGCAGAAATGAAACGGCGGTTTGTGGTGTTAGCCTATTAAAGTGGGCTTTGCCTTTCTCGCAGCCTTAAAGATGCAAAGACCGCTGATCAGCGGACTCCCATGTAGATGATAACATTAACCAGGATCTAATTTTCTCCTCTTCTTTCCCCTTTTCCCCTGCAATCCTCCTTTTTCTTTTTAAAATCTATCCATCCCTTTGTCTCCACTGCACTTGTTTTTGGCATGCTTTTATTCCCCCGATTTCCTTTTCCCATCCTCCTCCTCCCATAATCATCCTTCTCTTCTCCCTCTCCCCCTCCTTTTCACTCCCTCCTGCTTCAACCCACCCTTCTTCCTGCCTTCCCCACCCTCAACGTTTGTCTTCCCTCCTTCTCGTTGACCCTCCCACTGTCATATTTTCTCTTTTTTTTCTCTCTCTTTCATTCTCCTCCCTCGTTGCCTCCATCAATCCCCTCCCCTTCTTTTCTCACCCTTCCCTCCCCGCAGGACCAGCGCTCCACGGTCATCTCCCTCCAGAAGCTGATCGTGAGGGAGGTGGCCAACGAAGAGCGCGGCCTCTTCCTCATCACGGCGGGCATCGAGAAGCCGGAGATGATGGAGGTCCTGGCCAGCTCCAAGGACGAACGCAACACCTGGATGCAGCTCATCCAGGAGGCTATGCAGTCCATGTAAGTGGGATTTATTTCTGTGTTTGTGAAAACATTAAGGGCATTTCGCTAATACTTTGATGATTGAATGCTTTCTGGAGCCAGAGGAACATTTCTTTGTACTCAGTTTTATCTCAGAATACACTGGCCCCCATTTACTTCAACCAATTACCTCAACTGCACAAAACGTGCTTCACATTCACTATAGGCCTCTCAGGGCTCATCCATGGCATATCTGTGTTGTAACCCAGGAGTTAGACCCAGCCCAGTTCTCCAGATAGTAATAAACGGTAAGCTGCGACAGAGCACTTTGCTGTCTGGAGGATTAGCGCCACTCTACCTGGGGATGGGATGTACTCAGGGACAGTCTAATGCTGGATTTTCTTCAAGGGCAGCTCACTATAAGCAGAGGATTATTCCACTGCAGCCAGCGGGAAGGAGAGAGATTTAGCTCTCTCTCTCTCTCTCTCTCTCTCTCCCCCCCCCCCCTCCCCCCCCTCCCGCCTGTCTTCTGTCGAAATACAAAATTGAGATCAGGCTATTGGCAGGAATGGTGGCGATTAAAAACAAAAACAGTTTTCCACTGATGCACCTCCGTCTTTTCCACCAGAAACATCATATACATCAAATATTTGACTCTCTCAGTGTTGTCTCATCCCTGTCTACTCAAAGTGTTGTCCCGTGGTGTCGGTGTTATACACACTGAGGGGCTGAAGCAAATGATTATTTCAGTAAACCTTTCTAAAAGAACAGGTTAGTCTAGAAAATAAAGAAATTGCGGCATTTGCGTTATTCAGTTATCAAAATCTTTGGCCATTAATTTACGGACTTTCATGGTTTCATCCCTGCTTGTAGATTCATACATAGATATTGTAAGTGATTTAGAAAGATGTAGATGATGATCTGTAGATGTTAAATCCTGTATTATTTACCAGATGTAATGCATCGTGTTTGATTTCTCTTCATTTTTCTCTTCCTGGGTTGGACAGGGAGAAGGATGAGGACGAAGGGATTCCCAGTGAGACGGAAGATGACAAGAGACAACTGGAGACGAAAGCCAAGGAGATGCGAGGTGAGGGAAACGCGTTTACAGTGTTTGTGGGAAAGAAAAAGGGGCAACTTTTGCTACAAATACCACAAAAATGTTCTTCTCAACGTCTGTCTCTTTTTTTTTATCCCGTCTGTCTCTGCTGGTCAGATCTGTTGAGGCAGAAGGACACAGAGATCCTGTCTCTGCTGGAGGAGAAGGTGCAGCTCTTCAGGGGGATGTGGGAGCCTCTGAACCCAGGCGAGGAGGTCTACCGGCAGGTCCAGCCTTTCTTCAGGTCGGCCTGCAGCCTGGAGCCACCCAGGGGGGCGTCCATCATGTCGAACGCCCTGCAGGAAGGTAAGACCGTGTGTCTGATGCATGCGCTGTAGATGCGTTCTGAACAATAACGCAGAATGATTACACTGAATATTAAAGGCGGGACCGTACCTCATCTCCTTTTCCATCCAAGTATTCACGGAAAAACGATTAGAGCTGGAAACTTCCTTTATAGTCCCGTGAGCGCATGAGGTTCTGATCACTAAACAAGTGCACAATGGAAATTTCTGTCAACGACCACAAATGTCTGGTCAAAATAAAGCTGCTGCAAAAACTTTCAGATCATGAAAGATTCACTAGACACTCAACTTAGTAGAAGACAAAAATATATACATAATTATTTTTCGGCAGAACAGCATTTCCTGGTCTCAGGAAACATATTATTGACTGAAAAAGATGCAGATAAGCTTTGTAATTCATCGTCTTTTGCTATGTGGTATTGTGCAATAATAAAGCACCATTTCTTGGTATATGTAAGTACCGTATTAGCATTCTAAATAATACGCACTCACTAAGTATAAACAAACCGTTTATACTTGGTACTTAGTGGTGGTCAAAAAACTGAGAAACGCACAGACGCAGCTCCCACTAAAGGATTTCCAAGTACTGCTGCAGGCAAAGAGTGTTCCACGAAAAAAGGTAGCTGATCGCAAGTTGTGCAACTGATATTCAACTAAGGATTGTTTCCGGCTCTAATGCGCGGAAGATGTATGAAGGAGAACTTCTATAATGGTCTCCACTTTTTGAAACTAGCAGAGAAGGTTTACGCCTGGGTCAATAGCTGTCCTTGTTTGATTATGTGAATTGGCCGCAGTAATGTAATTTCTTCTGCACGTTCACGTCCACCAGCAGTTTGTTTCTGGTTGTTTTCCCTGGAGAGGTCACGGAGCCGTCTGGTCTACGTACATGTGTGGATACCAAGACGGTTGTGTCTTGCCAGAGTTGGTATAAATTCAGATGGTTAAGATGTTTTAATTTTCAGCAAAAGAGCTCTGTGGTTCAAACAGGTTGTCAATAGTTGCTAAGCAACAGGAGCCGATAGCAGGTTGAAAGCAGAAGTGCCTCGGAGGATTCATCAGTGCAGAGCTGAACTGTAACGCAGTTAGCCGGGATAATTCACTTACTGACATTGATGTGTACCCCTTCTCTCTCTCTCTCTCTCTCTCTCTCTCTCTCTCTCTCTCTCTCTCTCTGTGTGTGTGACAGTGGAGACGCTGCAGGGGCTGGTGAACGGCAGCCTGGGCGGGGCGATGGCCAGCGTCCAGGAGGGAGGGGGAGCGGGCCCGGTGTGTTTGCCCCGTCGGGCCGAGACCTTCGGAGGCTTCGACAGCCACCAGATGCACAGCAGTAAGAGTAAGTCCGCCGCTGCGTGCTTGTTTTTTTGATTGAGATTGTGCGGACGAGTGGCGTGACCCCTGACCCACTAGTGCGGATAACCGCATCGACTCAGTGACTGAACGGCTGAGTTTTAGTGCAGCAGGGCACCACACCCAGCATTTTTTCCCACAATGCTCCTGTTCAGTGCAGGTTTTTTTGACGGGGACTTGGGCAGCAGAGCCGATTGCTTGCGGCGATCCCTCTGAACTGGGGGCTTGGGAGCTCAGAGTGGGACTCTACTGTCACTGTGGCAGATATGGACTCATAAGCGGTCCAGACTTTCACATCAGAAGCAGCACCTGCAGAACTGCAGAACGTTTTTACCCGCGTGATGCTTTAAAAATACATTTTCCCCTTTTACTTAGTAAAAATAAAAAAAACAGACATGGACACAAATATTAACATTATGTCAAACAATCGATACATTATATAAACTAGTGTCAGAGATACTGTAAGTAGTTTAAATTTGGTTAAAAAAGGTAAGGAGGGCTCAGCAGAGGCAAAGTGATTTGTTTGCGTAGAGGAGACAGGAAATGGCAAACAAAGAGCAAGTAACAGAAAAATTATTAATAAATGAATACATAAAAACATGATATGCATCATTTCTAGATGAGATTTTTTATCAACAACATCATCACTAAATTATTATTGTTTTTAATTAAAAGATCATCCGTTTTCCATATTGTTGTGCCCATGTCCTCGTTCAGCCTTCAGTAGACCTGAACGTGGTTTATTCTGCTGCCTGGCTCACGTTCTCTCCTGTGGGTTCCCCTTCTGCCAGGTGGCGGTGGAGACGGCGACGAGAGCGAGGATACGGCGGGAGATCTGCGCAGGACGGAGTCCGACAGCGTTTTAAAGAAGGTCGGCATCTCAACGGACAATTACTCTCCACTCTGAAAGCCGCTACTCCCCCCGCGCCTCAATGAGAACCCGGAGTGTGTGTGTGTGTGTGTGTGTGTGTGTGTGGGGGGGTGGGGGGTGGGGGTGCATTTGTCACCCAACATTAACAACGCCATTAAGATAAATTTAGCCACTTCTCTGCCTCCAGTGAATTAGCCTCTTGACTCGTGCCGCAAAAGGGCCTGTTGCTAATGGCGACCATCAGTTGCATGAGACTTCAATAGTGGACGAAAGCGAATGGGCGGCCTTTAGGTGCTGCTGCTGCTGCCTCCGTAGTCGTTTATCCTGCAGATATCCAGCAGCTGGACGGCACATGGTTGTGTCTTCAATGTTTTCGTGGAGCCAGGCTACTGTACTGCCATTTCCCTTTTCATTCTGCTGTCCGAAACAAAAGAGCAGAGCTTGATTTGTATTTACATTTCGTCCTGGGCATCGAGCCAAAGTTCAGAGGGGGGGCCCGGCAGCAAAAGAAAGGAGCGTTTGCAGAAGTCTCAATGATCATTAAAGACACAATGCAGAGTTCGTCCAAGCATTCCGCTTTCTATTATATTCACATCAGTTCCTGGTTTTCTTTGTAAATGGAAAATAAGTTCTTCGAGCTGTTTAAGCCCTCCCTACTGGAAACACAGTAAGTGTGAGACTGCTGTGTTCCCGTATCAGTCGTGCACAATCATACCCGGATACAATTCGATTTTTTTTTTACAGCACGCCCACATGAGCGACTGTAATCACATTCAGTCCTATACACTGTACAGTATGCACTGTACACGTAATGTACACACACCGTGAGGCGCACTAGATGATGCGCGTGCATGTGCGGTGGCATCGCTGTGTTCTGGCAGTGCGGTACTTAAGTGTGTGTTTGTGCTTGTGCGCAGGGAGGAAACGCCAACCTGCTGCTGCTGATGAAGAGGAACAGTGAGGTAACGCCGACTTCCTGTTTCTAACTCAATTACAGCTGCTGCTGACATGGGAGCCGTCCAAACTGTGCGTTTCATCATCATGAATGTATCAGCTGAAACGGTAGTAATGGCAGCAGCGGTAGTAGATGCTGCACTGGAGATGTTTGTGTTATTAGTGCTATTAGTTTGTAGTAATCTTTTAAACATATATACATAATACACAAAAAAAGAAAATGGCAAAGAAACGCATGTGGAAGGCAAAGTGAACTGTAAAAGGAAGAAGTTATTCGATAACGGCATGTCTTTAAGAGCAAACTTTAAGACCAATTTATTTTTTTTAATGAAAAATATGATTAAAATGAATTAGTCATGAGAATAACGCAAGCACGTACAGTAGCAGCAGAATTTACAGAGATAGAAAAGATTAAGTTCAAAAATCACATTAGTGCCAGAGCCTTGCTCGCAGCTCTGTGAAGCTGTACTTATGCACAGCCGTGGTTTGAGCTAAACGCTAACTTTAGCATGCTAACATGCCCACAATTATGCAAACATTTTGATGTTCAGCATGTGTAAAGTTTTCCTTATTTATCCTTTAAGTTAAGTGTGTTAGCATGCTTGTTTGTTAGAATTAAATCATAACCCAAAGTATTAGAAAAGTTTAACGTTTGACCCAATAATGGCAGTACATGGAGAGTTATGGGGAGTCAGCACAGTTATTGCAATTCAGCCTCTGGGCACCACGAATGTGTGTACAAACCTTAATGCCAATCCATCCAGTAGATGTAAAGATATTTCAGTGATTCAGAGAAAAAACGTTGACCTCCTGGTGTGTTAGAGGGAACGCAACCACCGAAGTCCTTAAGATTCTGGAAACGTTATAAGCCGATGACATTTCTTGGCAATCCATCCGAAAGCTGTGACGATATTTCTCTCAAGGTCCGCATTTCTAGATGGTTGGTTTCCATTCTGCTCCAAAAGTAGAAAAGACGATAATGTGGGGAAAAAAAAGTGCTAAACATTTAACACTAACTCTATTTCTTGTAAATAAACAATGTAGAAGTTCTGAAAAGCTGCAGTATTGCAAAAAAAAATAAAAGGCCAGAGTGTATTTTGTTTTAACCTGTAAACGGATGCTGCTCCTGTACATTCTGACCACTTGTCCTGCCCTCTACTTGTCACACAGACGGCTATGGACGCCATGCTGTATTCATATTTGATGCGACAACCCCTTCTGCAGATGTTCCTCGCTTTAAATGCGGCTCTCTGCAGTTCCCGGGGAACGTTAATTGGAGCGCTTTGTGTCCGAGTAAACGTCGGTGGCAGATGAATGCTCGGTGGCCTTGTCTCTTTGTCGTGCGTTTGAATGGGGAAAAGGTCACATCACTTCGGCACATCAAGTCGGGTTTAATGCCGTCTTTGTCTCAGAGTCCCACCGGGTCGAGTCACACACGTGAAATCCTCCGCCAGAGCTTTTTTTGGGGCGTCTCCGAATGAAGCTCCGGTTCCGTGCACTTCAACAAGCGAAGTCAAAGTGCACAACAAACATCAAACAAATGTTCCGAGTTGAGTTTGCTCAGTGATTTCTCCTCTCCAACAGCAGGTCCTCCACAGTGTCTCCAATCTGCATCTCCTGCTCAGCACCCTGCAGGTAAGACGCCCTCCACGCCGCGTATACAAACAACCGTTCTTGTGTGATTTAACAAGTACTTTCAGGTGCAAAGTGGACATAGAGACAGACAAAAGTATGTGTTTAAGAGGATAAGCGGGAGTGATGTGTCTGACCCGATGGCCCCCCTACCCTCCAGGCGGTGGTGGTCCAGCAGGACAGCTTCATCGAGGACCAGCGCCAGGCCCTGAGCGAGCGCTCCTCCGCCACCTCGTCCTGCGCGTCGCTGTCGCGGCCGTCCTCGCGGCCCAGCTCGCTGATCGAACAGGAGAAGCAGCGCAGCCTGGAGAAGCAGCGGCAGGAGCTGGCGGCGCTGCAGAGGCAGCAGGCGGCCCACGCCGAGGAGAAGAGGAGGCGGGAGAAGGAGTGGGAGACGAGGGAGCAGCGGCTGACGGAGAGGGAGGGGCAGGTGCACGTACAGGTGACTATGACTTCTGTGTTTTATTGCTTTGATTCTTCCATGCTTGTGACAGTGGCGTGGTTTCCTTCTGTAGTAACTTCCTTTGTACTGTATTTTACCTGCTGGATTACAATGTGGTATTGAGCAAGACATGCTGGGACGGCCGACTGCCTTCAAAAACATCTTAGACCGAAAAACCATAAAAAGAAAATCCCACAACTGTCTTTTTCAAATAAAAAACTGAGGCAGACGACAAAGCAGTGCAGCAGTGGTAGAAAGGTTCATCCCAGTGGCTTAAGCTGAGCCTAAAGCTAGCATGCTACGACCGCTTCCTCACATGCTGATGACTTGGCAATGGCTGAACAACAACAGGTGGAGGCTTTCCTCAGCTGCAGCCTCAACATTTCATTATTTTAGTTTTGTTCCTTAACCGTTTTCAGACAAAGAACTGCAAACCACTCCCACGAGCCCACTGCAGTGTTTTATAATTGCCTTGGCTCCGTTTTTAATGCTCGGAGCAGAACTGAGTCGCTACAATAGAAAAGCACTTTCTTCCCTTTTGATTACTTTTAAAACGTTGACAGTAATCAAAGAGCTACAGTGGTGTGAGCTGTGGTTCGCTGTGCTTTCCGGCCTCACAGCGTCACGAGAGCTTTCTGTATTTCAGATGACTCAACCTGCAACAGATTGAAATCAAGTTTAGCACCTTGAACCGAAAATCACTTTGTGTTTTTTTTTACCATACAAGAAAAATAAGAAGTAAACGGATGCAGTGAATAGTCACAATCATATTTTGCTTTTCTATGACTTTGTGTCAGATTTGAGACTTTTTTCAATTTGATTGCTACATAACAATAATACAGATCATTCAGTGAAAGAGTCTCACTCTACTTCCTGTTGAATACACTGACTCACTGCCGTTTGTACCATCTTGAGCGGGTTAGTTACTGCTTGACAGCATTGATAGGGAAGGATGGAAATGTAACGGTGATTCAGATCCATTCAAAGTACACGATGTTGTGTGTTTAGCATATTGAACGGAAAAATTGAGACTCTGTTGTGAAAATTGAGGCAAAGCGATTGCAAAAGAATGCATTTCTTAGTGACGTGGCCAGGCGGAGGCGGGATATAGCGTGAGCTTGAATGGGCATCAATGATTGATCAGCTGGCCGTTTATTTAGCCGTTAACATCAAACAGAAATATCAGGTAAAAAAAAAGAATGTATTACTTTTAAAAGAAAGGGTCTTTAGATGCACTCCCCATTCATTCAATCTCAGCTGAAGACTGGTAATGTCAGCGTGCTCTGCGATTACGTTGCCCTGTACCATGTCAATAAATCCGCCAACGCGCCTCTCCAACCACTGCAGGAGGAGGAGGTCCTGAAGCGGCAGAAGGAGCTGGAGGAGGAGAAGTACGGGCTGCAGAGCAGGAAGGAGGAGTACCAGAAGGACCTGGAGCGGCTGAGGGACGCCCAGAGGAAGCTGGAGAGGGACAGGGAGGCCGTGCAGCGGCAGCTCGACAAGATGGAGGAGCTCCGCCTGTCTGAGGTGAGTGGGGGTGGGGGATCGGGGGGGGCGGGGGCTCGGCTACAGGCCGACACTCGGTGGGCTGTGTGGGATGCTGCCCTTCACGCGATGACACTCCAGCGGGGTTGGGGTTGACGGGTGCTTGCTGCTGGAGGCTGGAGGCTTGAAACTGGGTCCTTTTTCAAAAAAGCTCTCGGGAGTCACGTTGACGAGTAAGCGGTGCTGAACGGAGAATACCCCGAGGCTTTTATGACAAAGAGGGGTTTTTTGGTCACACTTTCTGTGAAGCCCATGTCGTTCATTATTCATTACAAACATACTCATAATGCATACAAATCTGCTTCTAGCCACGTCTAGTTATAAGCAATGTATGTTTATAAGTTACTTTACGTGGTCATTGTTTGCTTTGAGTGAAGGGAAATAATATCATTAAATCTATGCAAGATCAACACACAAAGTATTCTAAGAGTAATTATTAGCACTTATATTGACTTATTATCATATAATAATGCATTATAACAGTGACTATAATGCATTATATAGATTATAATGTATCATAGCTATGGGAATTATAATACAATATATACAATATATAATGCTTTATATTGTGTTCTCATCATAGTTATAAAGCATTATCAATATTTATGATTGCTTATAACTAATTCCAATGCATTAAAAGTATGTTTATAATGTATTATAGACATGTGCGTCACAGAAAGTGCTACCCTTTTTCTTATTTTCCACCATTAAACTCGTCTTTTAGTCACGTTAAGCTTTTAAAAACATTGAACTATGCACCTTTCACACGCATGCGCTCACAGATAACAGTAATAACAGCTGTGAATCTTTCGTACCTTTTCCTCCAGAGGACTCCCTCGACGACGTCGGATGAATCCCAGATCCCCAGCAGCTCCCAGTCTATGGAGCTGGACCCACCGGAGCTCTCCTCCTCTTCCTCCTCCTCCTCCTCCTCCCTGCTGAGGCTGCAGCCCCAGCGGTCTAAGCCCAAAGGGAAAGGCCTCAATCCCTTCACCTCATCCTCCACCAGCCTCAAAGGCGGCGAAGCCAACAACCAGCTCTCGAAGAGCCTGCTGCAGCTGGCCAAGAACAAGAGCAAAGAGGCCAAGGAGAAGGAGAAGGAGAAGAAGAAGAGGAAGGGCAAAGGGGGGAGCACGCCGGAAGCAGGTAGAGAATGGTGAATATGGGGGAGTGGATGGATTTACATTGAGTTGAGTGATTAAGCGTCTCACAGTGGCTCAGCAGGCTGGAGTCAAGTGTCGCTGTTGTCAACGACACTTGAGATTTTTTTTTTCTGAACAAGAAATTTAACCCATGTATGAGCGCCAACTTTCAAGGTTTCTCTTTGTGTTTAATGTTGCAGTGCATGCTGGGAATATGAATCCAATGTAGATATAGGATCAGGTATGGCCAGGGACACGTGCAGAGAAACTTCTTCAGGCCAGGGAAGTTCCCAGTGAAAATCTTTTCAAATTACCAGCCAAACAAACCCCAATGCTTTCTGTTTGCTGTCAAATTTTCCTCTGTTGTTGTGAAGATATTGCCTATAAAAGTTTGCAAATGGTATGTGTATCCCATTTTCTTTTAAAGAGCAGTAGATTATACTGTATATGTTCAATAATTCAACTTTTAGAAATACAAAGACCTCGCACACACACACTGAATAATACATTTCCCGATTATTATATTTCTGAATAACTGCCAAAGACAAAAGCCATAAAATCAGTATAACATCACCAGTAAACCGACTGTATTAAACTCACACAGCGGCAGTGTGAAATATACAGACATTTGTTACCCAATGAAACTGACCCTCATCTTTAACAATTCCATAAAAAGTACTCAGCGGTGCCTGTTCAGCCTGTCATGGGCGTACGGCCTGGTGATGCATTCGAAAGAAATTTAGCTTTTAAGTGTCAGCTCGCATCAGGCTTCCGCTTTATCTTCTGCTTCTCCTTTCTCTCGCAGTGAGTGAGGCAGACTCAGTCCACTGGGCTGTACCTTCTCCATCTCCCCGGGTCACTGCGCGGCCGTCCCCTTCGGGTCCTAGCGCCCGCTGCGTTCACGTCCTGCGACGCTCTGGGTTTATTGCGTCGTCTCGCGTGCGTAGTGCATACTGCACACTAACGATGTACACAGTGTGTACTGAGCTCTGTGCTGTTCAGTCAAAGTGCCTCATGTGCAAAACGAGAGTCAATCAAACTGCAATATTTAAATGTCATTGCCATCAATGGCAACGTTTTCTTTTTTTCTTTTATCCTAAGACTGTTTTCAAGAGACGTGTACTTTTTTGTCGTTACATACTCAAAACCTGCTTAGTATAGACTTCGAGATGCAGTGAAGATTTTTTTCTTGGCGTTATTGAATTAATAATTAGAGTTATCGAATGAAACCCTCTTGGTATCGGTATCCCTTTAAGGGTACGGTTATTGATGATGGCATCGCCGCTTCTTGTTAAACGACACCAAGCTAAGCTGTCAAGTGCTTTTATTGCTCTTTCCCTGTATTTGTAGAACGGCAACAATTTGAGCGCAACAATACATGAACCGTTGAGGACGCACACAAAACACATTTTAAAGAAAATGAAACGCGTTGATACGTTTGACGGTGAAAACACCTTTTGAGGTATGAAGCCATGTCTGCCGGTAGGAGCAGGGGGCTAACATCCAGAGCATTAGACTGCTCTCTGAGGCAGCTTTTTATTTACAATTTTGTTCCGTCCTTGAACGCACCTGAAAGACGGCGAAGCGGCTGGTGCTGCTCTCTCTGACTCTCTGACTCTGACTCTGACTCTCTGACTCTGACTCTGACTCTCTGACTCTCTGACTCTGACTCTCTGACTCTGACTCTCTGACTCTGACTATCTGACTCTCTGACTCTGACTATCTGACTCTCTGACTCTCCCTGGAGAACTAAAGGTACAACAAGTGGGCCGTGTGACGCTGACTCCTCTCTCCTCCTCCCTTTCAGACCCCTCGCACCTCCCGGAGCCTCCTCTGGATGGAGAGATCTTCTTCTGCTGAGAGACGTGGCCCTCCTCCTCCTCCTCCTCCTCCTCCTCCTCCTCCTCAAGCAGTCACAGGAGGAATTCAGGAGGAATGTGTTACTGCCAAGTAGTAATACATTCATCTCCATACGTAATACTGCAGTGTACTACCAGGCTTTTTGGCACCCTTAACATCACCTTGAAAATACTTTTATTCTCCGAATCATAAGGTAGAGCAATTTCACACGATGAATACACAAGAAAGATTTTTTTTTTCTCATTGCTTTTAGTCTCTGGAAAGTCAAATTTTTAGGGATTCTGTGCACAAGTAGACATGCATACTTGCAGTACGTGAAAAATAGGCAACGGGGAGTAGCAGCACATTTCGAGGGATTCGGTTTCCTTCTCCAAAGCCACCGCGGGGACGCGATTCATTTCTTCGTTGGGGAGAATTCAGAGTCTGAGCGTCGACCTCCCCCACCTCAGGCTCCGCTGCCCTTTACCAGTTTTCGGTGTTTGTTACGGCCCCGGCCTTTCACCGGTCCTTCCGGGTGTAAGGTTTCACACCAACACACACACCCACACACACTGCACAGCAGAAATGAACGCCACTGGAACGCATCGCTCCCGCTCATCTATTCTCGACAATTAATCGGAGGACTGAAGCCTCAGAGGAAAATCTGCCTCAACCAAGTGTCCTGGCAACGTGTCTCGAGTAAGAACAAGTGTTTTCAGTCAGAAATGCTACTGCGTGGATCCAAGCTGAAAGAAAACATTCCTTTACTCACTACTTGAAAAGCAGATTTTGCCTACTGTTCGTACTTAAAATGGAGTTGAAATACCTTCGGTAATCTTCTACAAAGACTTCACGCCATCAATCTTGTTCCCCTGCTCGGTTTTAATTTATTTGAATAATGGATACCTCCATTTTGGAGTGAAACTCTTCAGATGTGCGCGTCTCCGCTTCCAGACTCAACCGTGATAAAAAAGCCATGTCTTCCGGCGTCTAATGGATCAATTCATATCCTTTAGTGTGTTTTAGAGCCGTGGATGGATATTAGCTTGATCCTTGCTTTATCTCCCTGTCAATGGGCTTTTATGCGGCCCTCGTCTCTCATCCCAGCGCCGACGAGTGGAGCTTTCCTTCAGGTTTTTTTTTTTTTTTTTTTTTTTTACATTCGTTTTTTTTTTTTTTTTTAATTGCATGTAACTGCAGGTAGCATACTAATGGCTCCTGTGTGTTAGAGGGTTCAGCGGTTCTGATAATAGACTCTGTGGATGCGTGCGGCTGACGCCTTCAGAATAAAGGAGGCTGTTAATCTGGGGACAAAGAGGAAATAAACTCACCAAAACAACTCTGTTCGGACGCCTAATCGGGAAAAGCGGCTCAGTGTCTGATCATTTCAAATGAACCCGACACTCCGCGTGTTGTGTGAAGCACTTTGGTCCAAATATGTTCATGCGTTTCTTTTTTTGTTTTGTTATCAGTGTGAGATATCAATCAAGGAGAGCTTTGTATTCTGTGGTAATATTATAATTGTATTTGTTTTAATCGAGGGCACTGACGCTCACGAAAAGCAACGACGATCTAAAGCGAGATAACGTGTTAAAGTCCATAAGAGACGCTGCGGTTTGTTAGCGTTGTAACTGAAGCGGGGGGGCGGTAGCTTCTGTGTAAGGTTTCCACGGTGACCTGTCTTCATTTTTTTTTTTTTTTTAAGCCTGTGTTTTATCCCCACTAATCCAAGCCCAGATTGTGGGCCACACACACGCTACCTGCTGGACAGGTAGGACGTAAAAGAAAACCGGAAGACGACATTTAAGACATTTCCGGTGAATTCCAGAGCGGCGCCACTGAACTGCTTTCTGGCGGCCTCGTTTGTCTCGCGGTTAAAGTGCTCGTCTGTTAACTGTGTTGAGGGTTTGACTTTGTGTCCCGGGCCTGGTTTCATTATCGCGCGTCTTTCGAAGAGGCTTCACGGGCGCCGGGCAACTAGTTGCTTCACGTCGTTTGTTTGTGGCTTTGAGGAGCAATCCTGTGAAAGAGACGGAGAGCAACGGGCTTCTTGTTTTGGTTCTCGGTCGCTTTAGGTGGGTTTGACCACTAGGGAGCACTGCACCTATGACTCACACAACAACAACAACTAGAAAGTATGAAACTATGCTTTTCTTTTTCTTTTTCTTTTTCTTTTTCTTTTTAAACATATTCTCCCTGCTGTGAGAAAATTGACATATTTTTCTCAGCAGGTCATCGCCGTACAGAGATAATGTGATGAGAGCGCGTGTGGGCTCGCGCTCTGTGGCATTCTCCCCACTGCATTTGTAATTGACTGCCGAAACAAGTACGTTGTCAGAGATTGTAATTGGTTATTCGGTGAAACCAGTCAGCGGCAGCTTTAATGTGGGAAAAAAAAGCAACAACAAAAAAAAGCTAAACGAAGTTGTCGCGGTCGGAGGGAGCGACCGGCCGGGCAGAACCACAAACCTCTCTGTAAAGGACAATCAGCAGGCACGAGTCAGGAAACTCCCTCCCCGATGATGATGATGATGATGATGATGATGATGATGATAGGGCTGTCCATGAGACGAGTGTGTCCATCAGGTGAACCCTGCGTAGCCTTAAATCTTAAACGATAAAATGCACTAGAGTAGAGCCGAGCATCTTCTCAGGAGAGAGAGAGCGAGAGAGAGAGAGAGAGAGATCATTTATACCTCTGCTTTGAAACGAAGGAAGAGTTTTGCATCGTAAAAGTGGTGCAGATTTGTTTCGTTCCCAACAATGTAAAAAAAAAAAAAAAAGAAAAGAAGAAAAAAAACGTCAGACAAATATGTAAATATGATTTATGTATAAAACAAATCAAATGTACAAAAAAGAAAAAAAAAGAAGTTTCATTTGTGATCTATTGCAACATTTTGTAAGAATGTTTTATTTATGTTTTATTCTCACCCATGGGGTGATGTAAAGTCACATTTCTCTCATAATAAAGAAAAAAAATCATAATGGACATTTTGAGTGTTGGTTTTCTGTCAATTGCTTTTTTTTATCATTTGTCTCGAACAAATTGCTAAAAGAATGAAACACAAAAGTGCAACAGGCTCATCCCATTTAAAAACATTTTAAAATAATAAATAACATTTTTATAGATAATCCCATTTTATGGATGAGTTGAGTGCAGCCTCAAATTCTCTGTCGAATAGAGATCTGGACTCGGCTATTAAAATTTTTTTTTTTTTTTTTTTTTTTTAAAGAATATTTTTCCACATAAGCACACAATACCATCTGACATAAAGAAGGTCCTCAAACTAGAGTCGAAACACAAGTCCCACCTTCAAGATCCGGTAACAAAGCAGGACCCGTGAGAAGGTCGTCAACGAGACAGAGGTTTACGTTGGCCCCTTGAGGGCCCGGGGCCCCGAGGCATTGGATTGGTGCAATTTTGTGTCCCTCCTCTTTCCTCTGGTCTGATCTGTGATCCCGTCCTAACTACAGCGATTAAACACCTATTTTTTCCCCTGTTTTGTTTTGGACACTTTGATAACAATTCCTTTCATTAATCCACTTTTTTTTTTGTCTCTGAAGCAATTAAAATGGCCATCAGTAAATCCTGTTAATGGTTTGATTTCCTGTTTCCATTAGTCGTGGCACCGCTGTTTGAGCACCAGCGCCGGAGGGGGAAAAAAAAGCTGACAGCTATCTTGATGGATTGACAGCAGTGCAGGCGCACAGCGGCGCCCCTCCCTCCTGATAAATAAAGCACCAGCTGCTTTAATCTCTCCGTGCCGCAGACAGCGTTTTGCCTCTGGAAACCTCGACTGTGAAGAGCTCTCTACTTTTTTGAGCCAGCTCCGTCACCATCCCATTTCCCCTCCATTTCTCCCCGGGGGTGTACAAATTATCGATCTCTTCACAGCCCTTTTCTACATATCTCCCCATTCGGCTCCTTTAACATATAAACCCCGGAGACAAAACATCAGCTGATAAGACCAAACAGAAAGTCAGTATAGCTCGGTGTGTTGAATCCTGTTTCACGGAGCAAAACACTACACAAGTTACCTTATCTCTTTGGAGATTATTCCCACCGAATCAAAGTTGTGCTGCAGCAAGTTTGTCGGTGAGCCACGATGGCAGAAAGCTAGATAGTCTCATCGGCTTCTGGTCGTCATGGTGATGGGGATGGGGATGGCGAGGTTTTGCTGTTTAAAAAACGAGAAGGGAAGACTGAGAGACGAAGAGGGAGAGGGCAAAATAAAATCACGACTGTACAATTATTCCAAATTATAAATCCCGTCGTGTCCTAGAAGAACAAAACACTTGCAAATAAATCTGTGCAGCTTGAATGACTAATGACGATCAGCTCCCACACTCTCAGATTGATTCATTATGTGGCATAGATAAGAAACATTTGACAGTGTTGAACTAATTATTCTCATATCATAATTGACTAAATCCATCTAATTGATGGCTGTAAAGCAGCTTTAAATTGAGCCGAGACGGTGATAGTGACACAATCCTCAAGCACTTTCCAATGCACTGATTTATCGAAGTGAAAATCAGCCTCCTTGACATAAAGTCGGTGGTGGATGAAGCACTTTTGTCCCTCACTTAATTAAAGTAGAAATACCACAATGTACAAACACCCAATTCTAGCCAAAAGGCCTTCATTTAAAGTTTTCTTACACCTGCAGTAAGTGATTCTGGCCACTTGGGGGCAGCAGAAAGTATCCCTAAACACGACGCTGCCATATTATCACCCTTTTCAATTGATATGGCGGTCGTGTTGGCAAACAGTTGCCTATTTAGACATCGAGCAGACGAGGAGCAACACAAGCATTTATTATTACCTGGTTCGTGTAAGTACAATATTCACTCTCCTTTTAGCTCCGCTTTGGGTCTCCACCAACCCACGAGGGCCATTTATGCCTATTTAGCTGCTAAATGCTCTGCTTTGATTAATTGTTCATATGAACATATTGATTACAGCAGCTTCATGCAGGGGCCCCTCTAATTATATTACTTTATTTTGGGGCTAATTTCAACTGCTATATATAGTGTTTGTTAGTTCATATTTTACAGGCTGTGACAATATTTTAATGGTAAATCTTTATCTGTAGAGTAACTATATACAAAATACCATAACATGATAAATAGTCAAGTAGAGTACAAGTGCAATTTTTTTTTACTTCAGCACAGTACTTAAGTAAATGTACTTAGTCCCGTTCCATCACTCCATAAACAAAATTAGAATCTCGTATTGTTGTAAACATCTCATTGAAACTTATTTGAGTGCATGTTTATCTGTTTGCCTTTCTACTGAAATGATTTGTCATACACGTCAAAGAATTTTAACTGAAGTATCTAGAAGTCTGTGTTGGAATGAAGTGGTAAATATAAGCCAACAAATGACTCACCTCCATCTGACAACATGTTCTAATAAAGAGAACAGATCATATAAATATGTGTGCTTTTCGTTTGTGGTTACATTTGAGATTAAACAGAGAAAAAACAGTTTTGGGGCATACTTTAATCGTGGATTAGGCAGCATAAATTAGGAGTAAAAGTTGTCAAATATCGGTAGTTACTGCGAGATTAAGGGATAAACGCGGTGCGCAAAGAATTTTGGGAGCGAGCGTCTATCAGTAGTCTTATGGATGATTGTGGATACAATAAAGTTGCACAAAAATAAAGATACGTCCAGCTTAGAACAGGAAGAAAGTTTTGGGAGGGAACGGAATAACGAAATATGGCCATTATTAGCCCGGCGGCTGCAGCACCGCCGCTACCATCTGGTTGTGGCGGACCGGCGGTGACCGTCAGCGGAGCACAACTTCAGCCTCCAGATGATCTTGGAAGTGAGAGAAAATTCCAACTCAGTGCTGAGGAGCATCTTCTCATACGAGGAGCAGCTGGGCAAACGCGTTTATGTTACCAATTCTAATTTTCCAATTAAATAATGCTCTCACTATTACAGAAATGTATTTGACCTCATTACTCGTTACGTTTGTCTGGATCATAGCAGACAAAAGCAACATATTCCCCAGATTTTTAGTCTGATTTAGAGTCACCAACAGCACATACAGAGAGAGGGAGTTTCTAAGAATAACTGAGGAAACATGGTCTCATCAAATACGATTATTTATTAATGAATGCTGGAAAATGACATGCCCAAAATTAATAGAGAGTATCTCTGCAACTACAAGGTCTATTTGAATAATTTTGGTTTTATAATAATTATACCCGTTGAAGATTTCTGCAGAGGTGTAGGCATTAGCATATATTACTGGGTCAGAGTAAATGAATATGAAACACAGCACACACAAAATATTTACTTTCTGCCTAACAAAACTGTTCACGTTTAGAGTGAATATCCCTTTGGAATGATGCATTTGCAGCCCAAAGCCTCCAGCAAACATTATCACAACACCTCAGCATGACTTCTGCTAATAAAGTGAAGCAGAGCAAAGTTGGAGAGGTGTCAGTAGAGGCATGATAAGAATCTTTGAACTGGTCATTTGGGTACCATAATTTCATTTTATTGACATATCACTAAGGGTATTGATTCCATCTAAACATAAATGTTTTTGTCTTTATTTTGAAGAAACAATCAATCAGACCTCTATACACGCTCCCAGTCAAAGAAAACCCTAAACCCTTGGTCTATTACCAGCTCGTTCTGTATTGAAGGCCAATGCCTTAAGGATGAGTGCAGCACCACAACTCATCCACTAGATGGAGACAGAAAATGTGTTTTCAAATGGAAGGCCGATGAGCTGTTTCATGCAAGAGGAAGCCAGACTGCAAATGCTCCATCCCATGCAAATGATAAAGAAATGATCTGGCAACATTGGAGTAGATATTAGAACCTTTGATCACAAAATGGCAAAGTTAAGACATGATTGCTGGTTATGGCTGTATAAAGGGCAGTTTATTTTTTCTCATCTTCGGCTGCTGGTTCAGTTAGTTTTGGTTGCAGAGTGAAGACTTATACGGTTGGAAACTGTGGAGTCAGAATTTAATTAAAGATATTTAAAAGTAACGCAAAAGTTACGTTCCCTTGTAACTACTTTTATATGCAGCAATTGGTAAAGTAATTGAATTACTTTTGAGAGAAGTGTATTTAATTACACATTTTCAGTAACTTTATACAGAAACTGCAGATTTTTGACAAGTTCTACTGCAGTGAAATGTCCCCTTTAAAGATGCTTGAATATACATTTTTTTCTCGAAACATTTAATTACTAATAAAAATTGCATTGATTTGAATGAGAGTCCAGAATGCTCAAACTCTTTTAGAGCATTATAAAATCAAGTGGCCATGGTTGATTGACAAAATAATGCATCATACAGTTGCATAACCCTGATTTAAAATATTCTCATTCAACAAGCAGGCAAACTTAATAAACTTTAATCAAATAAAAATCCATTGAACATACCATTTCCCTTCTACAGCAAGATAGTTGAGAATGTGCTGTATAATTCATAAATTGTAAAGTGAATGTGAGTGAGAGTTGGTGTAAAACGTTTTACTGTTTCCAGAGGCGGGTTCTGCTGCTTCCCCTTCATGTAACTCCCTCCTCCGTCACCCTCAGCTAAACTAAAGGGGGCTGGTTCTGGGTCACCGCGTGTTCTGGAACCTCATAAAGCAAACCTCTGAGGTGACCGCTTGACATCTCCAATGACAGCCTGCACACTGCACATGTCGAACACCTCCTCTTTACCGTCCAAGTCAAGTTTCTACGCACGCCTTAGATTGGCTTTATTCACATGTCGGCCATCTTGGTTGACTGTGACACAAAGAGGTGGCAGGACACACAAAGCGCCTACTGTTCACTTCAACGCTCATTTTAAACTTCACTTGCTTTTGTGTTTTGTAATACATACTTGTTGCAGCAGCAACGGAGAAGAGATAATTAAATATAATATTTAGATTTTCCTTTTTTATGAAGTATAAAATGGCAGTCAAAGCAGTTCTCTGGAGCTCTTCCTTTTTTCCCCCCACATCTACCTTTTCGTCTGATTCAAGACATGGCCAGGCATTAAAGGGTGTAGCACGAGGGATATGCATGGCTCATCCCGTCTCTTGGCAAACTGTCACTTGCAAGTTGCAACACCTTTAAATGAAAGGGGGTAATTATTCCTCTCAATGTTGAAAAAGAAAATGATTGGGCTCCAGCAATTTTCCCCAACACACCTCAGAATAAAATGGACTCACTTCCAGAGTGTGTCTTGCAAATCACACCAGGGATTCAAAGGTTTGCTTGAGCCGTTGCTCCTCTCTCTCGCTCTCACTGCTCCGTCGTCTCCAGCTGCTCTATATGGGGGATGGATGGCGAGGCTCGCTTCTTCCCAGCCTTCTGACCTCCTTGTGGACATCCAACAATTTACTCCCCTGGTGGTTTACAGTGGCAGTTGCTTACTGCCTCGGGACATTGCACACCAGGCTGAGTTAATATGTGTGTGAGAGAGAGAGAGAGAAAGAGAGAGAGAGAGAGAGAGCGAGAGAGAGAGAGAGAGAGAGAGAGAGAGAGCTTCTTGCAGGCATATTTCTTTAGTCTGTGGAACACACTCAGCTCTGGAGCCAGAACGTCGCTATTGATGGAATGACGGACATCCTTGTCTTCGTAATGGTGGATACAGTTCTTGTCGCGGGGCTTTGTGCCCAGTATGATTTAATCAGTGTGGATGAACTCGTGCAGTTCCTGCCTCTGCTGTGCTCAGCAGTCTGTCGAGCTCAATCAGTGGAGAGAGAGGGAGAGATATTTTGGTCATGATGACAGGTGATAGACAATAAATTTGAGCGGTCAATGAGGGTGTCCGAAAAACCGTGTGTTCAAAAATATGCACCTCCTCATAACACGGCCACTCCGTTACAATATTCATGTTCTTGCCGCCGCGAAATTGCATCCGATGAATGCTTGCAGTCCCCGGACCGGTTGCTATGTCGGTTTCCCCTCGTTACCGACCGATGACCGGTCTAGACCTACAGCTGGATCTGATTGTCCAGAGTCTGGAAAAAAAACAAAACATTGAGTAAATGTACAGCAGGTTAATAATCAAAATACAGAAGAAATATGTTCTGAGATCCAACGTGGTTGATTAAATGATTAAGAATTAGAGGTGACTGGTACAACTTGATGTGTTACTCACTGCCAGTGGACATGTCCCCGTCCCCGGACACAGCCCCCTCCACCTGGCTGGACCTATAGCTGGATTTCATTGTCCAGAGTCTGAATATGAGCGTCCGTAAATAATTTTTGTTGACACTGATGTTTTAACCGTCTTCATGTTATGATTATGCACAAATTATGTAATAAATGAATAGATTCATTTGATGGATGCTACTGCCTGCGAACCTTTTGTTGCGTCCTGTAGACCCCATGTGGGTGGACACCTTTTGTTGGCGGAATAGGAAAGGAGGGCACCTTGAGAAAGGCGCCTCGGCATCAATGGAAGCATCAGTCATGACCATAACTAGAGCTAAACCTCCTGGTTTTATAACGTCGCAGTTTGATAAGAACTTACCTGTGTGTGTAATTTCAGCAGCTTTGAAAACGTTCCCGTCAAGTTCTCCTCTTCCTCGTCCAAATAGACAGATTCTGAAAGTGTTCAAATAAAAAACTTTATTACATGCATTGATTACGAGTTAAGAAACGTAACCTCTCGTTTATACAATCAGTGAATAGACTTTGATTCTCAAGACAGATTCAACACTTCTTCTCGAACAAAGTCTTCAAACGTGCGTTTGGCCCTTTTCCTCTTTAATACTTCCTCCTCTTCTTCCTCTTCCTCCCGTCTGGGGCAGTGCCCTCCCCAGCCACACAGCCCGGGCATACACCACGATCTAGAAAGACAAAACACATTCACAGTGTCAAGTGTCGGCATGTTTCCACACTACTTAGCCAAGAAATTGCAACAAACCGAAACATTAATGCCACCGGAAATGAATTGTGTTTATAATTCTGATCTGCCATCAAGTCATGGAAGTGGAGTTGCATCAAGTACTATCTGCCAACCCAACTCAGATCAGAAAGTAATGACTGTGGCCTTTGAATCATTTCATAAAATCGATGAATTTATACCATTGTCACACTCTTTTGTCAAATGAATAAGATGATGATAGGGGGGGGGGGCTCCTCCAAAGCTCAGCTTTGAGGGGGTGAGTTCCTTCCTGGACCACTAGTAAGTAGGTTCATGCTGAATTTGCCACATGAGGTAGCGTTCTCATTTTAGAGCTTGCCCGGTTAAGTTAGTCCGCGGGTGTTGGAGTGACCATCAGCACTTTGTTGTTTTTGAGCGTTTGAGGTCTAGTTAGATGGAAATGACAGTCTCTCGGTTAGATAGAGGGAAACCGGGGAAGCTCCAGAGTAGGCTAGTAAGAAATGTCAACTTCTAATCTCGTGATGGCACGTGGAGGCACTCGCCGGCCTTTGTTCTTCACACGCACCTCGCTCCGCGTGAATCACGGGCGCTGGAGCAATATTGTTTTCCGCAGTAGTTTCTGTTAAACGCTCGGCTGTGTAGTCGTGTTCCTTCTGGAATGTTTGCAACTCTGATTAGTCTGGAAATTTGTGAATAAAGTGCCGGTACTCGTGCTTTCATTTTGAGCTTTTGGGTTTGTGTAGCCACATGCTTTTTTTAGAAGGCTCTCAATTTAACGTAAGTTACTTTCTTCTCAGCGGAGTAAGATTAGTGGTGTTCAGTGCCTGCTACTTCTGTTCCTCTCCTGTGTGGCCTGACATAGTTGTAATCATTTGAGTGCTTTGTAAGTGTTGATTGCTTACTTTTGGCTTTGTGCATGCCCACTGTAAGGTTCCCTGCGCTTTTCTGTGATAAACCATTAGTTATGTGTGGTAGTGCTATTTTGTGTCCCGTTGTTTTGTTTTTTGTAGCTGTTGTGCTCTGTGCAGTAGTGTGTTACTTTGTGTTGCAGTTGTTTGTGTCACAATTTGATTTAAATGTTCAAAGTCAGGAGCAGGATTCTACTTTAGCAGTCTCTACTTTGCTGAAAGCTTTTGCACGGGGCATCCCTGTCCTTTCAAACCACTGTGATGGAAGCACCTTTGGTGATGCACTTTTCCCAGCTGTGACAGGCATTATGATTCGCTATGCGCTTCAGATGAGACCTTGCTGGTGCGTTGCAGATCAACGTGGACGGTCAAGGTCTTCTCTTCATGAATCACGTTGTCTGTAAGATTTGTCATTTGGGAGGCACCGATTTATCGGTAACGGCCCATATTTGCCCTGTTGACCGCCATCGGTCAAACGGCAATTAAGAGGGGGAGATCAGCTACATGAATGTTCTTCTTCAATGAAAAATGAAGCACTATCAAATTTGGCTTACACAATTTCTTAAAAACAATCACTAGATTAAGTTTAAAGATTAACTATTTTTGTGTGCATTGAAAGATATGTTTGTGAAAAGACTCATTTCTATATAAGTCCTTCTGTGTGCATTCGTTAATATTGAGACGGATCCGACCCCATTTTCCCGTTCATCTGCTATGGCAAGTTATGGCCATCTTGTTCTTGGTGAACTTTGGTGTTCAGGGACCTTTTCTCTTTCATCTGTGGTAAAAAAGAACAAATACAAACTTGACCATTATTTTTATACTCTGGGATAGGTGCTCTGGGCTGTGACCACACTGTTCCACCCCAACTCCGGTTTGGGGCTGCAGACACTCGGATATAAAAACTTGAACACACTGTGTAGGTGTCATAAAGAAAAGAAATAAAACAGAAAAGGAAAATCCATTTATTATTGGTAGCAGCAAGTGAAAAATATAGTATATTCTAAATTAGTGGCTTAGGTCTGGTATTTTTCCTCTATTAAACTCTCTGAACTATTCGACTGGACTAGCTTATTATCCTGCAAGCAAAAGTAACTCAGTCAGAATACAATTGTCTCAAAGTTTACAACGTTCAACTGAAAAAAGGCTGTCATGTCTAGACAAGCGTAAGTGGCTTCAGCCTCTTTATGACCCTGAATAGAAACAAGAGAGCACAGATCATGAATCATGTATAATATCGGCTGAGTTGTCTCCCCCGCCTCACACATCGCTTCCCCTTTCAAGAGTCACGAGATGAAAAGTTCAAGAACAGAGAGCAGAAGTTGAGGATCAGCAGCCGGTGGCACAGCCGCAATGATCTCGAGTACATTCTCCCAGTGGATATTTACAGAATGCTGAGTAGATATTATTCCAGTCCTCCTGAAGGTTTGAGTTGAAAACACGGCCGTGAGCAGTATCTGTACCACGGTAGGGGATGGAGGGGAGATTGGAGGGAGGTGGCGTGTGGGGGGGGGGAGAGGCGATGCCAGGTCCTCCATCTTGCTCGGAGATGTGAGGATGATTTAGGAGGCCTGTCTTTGCCAGGGTGTCGAGAGAGGGAGCGGGGCTGAGCAATCCTATTACTCCTCGATGACCCTGCCTTAATGCGCACACAAATACGCACACACACATGCACACACACACACACACACACACACACACACACACACACGCGCGCGCACTTCTCAGTGCCTAGAAGGCTCACGCACTGTTCAGAAGGCCACCAACACTCTTAAAGACCACACTGTAGCCCAGGCCCAGCTGGCAAGTTACCGGCACAAACCGGAATGCAAGAATTCAGGCTCAAATGCTCTTCACGCCAGGCTACAGTTATCTTAACAACAGCTATTGGATGGATCACCATTAAGTTTGGTGCAAGCGTCCATGTTCCCCCTCAGGATGAAATGGTGCTCTCTTAACTTTCCATCCGGTGCCATGGTCACGTCCATGTGTCCAATGCTTCGGGTTTGTGACCAAATGAACGCCTGCTAGCACGCTCAACTAAGATGGTTGACACGGTGAACATTATGCCAGTTAAATATCAGCGCGTTAGCATTAGCGTAGTGAGCATGTTAGCATGCCGAGCCTTAGCTGTTAGCATGGCTGTAGATTCGTAGTCCTCATTCGGACAGAATTTGAGACTACAAGGGGAGGTGGGTAATGAAATACTTCCCCTCTCCTATTTCAACCAATGGGTGTTCTGTAACAGGCGTTTATGTGCAGTGGAAAAACCATGTGACCTTCATCAGCGGGCTATTAATTTTGAAACATTAGTCCTGTTAACAATACAGTAATTAGATTATTAACACAAACGGTTTCATACTACTTGATTCACCAGCAATGTGACATTACAACTTCCCGTTTGTGGGGCCTTCCTCTTGCAAAGTTCATCTGGGCTGATGTTGACGAGTTAGCAGGCTGGATTAGCAACTTCCTTCTCTAATTCTTCAGTTGTCACACTCTGCTCTGGTGAAACTTCGTAAAAGGAAACGCCGACATGGCGCTCTAATGGAAAGTCTCTCTTTGATTCTGGAAGGGCCAGTAAGTTCACAGAAAGACAGAAAGAAAGTGTTGTGTTAATAATCAAGTGGAAAAGTGGGAAACTAAAGTTTTGTTAAAAAAAATGTTGCTCTCTGATACAGTAAAACTCAACTTGATTTATTTTTTAATCCTGTCTAAAATGTGTGAAAAAGGTTTTTTTTCAGATTCTGCTGCCTAATTCCTCCAAACACGGCAGGAGACTCGAACGCCACTTGAAAAAGATGCCGAGTGGAGAGAGAGAAGGGAACGGAAGGAAATTGTAAGAGTTCAATTTATATGGATATAGTGTCATCAAGGCTCGTCTGCAAAGTACGGTGGGTAACGTCTGTGTGCTGTTGTTTTTCTGTTTTTTTTACAGACAATGCAGAAACGATTGAAAAATAATCTCCACAATTATTATAAATCCCTTTTATGTGTCCAAGTAGAATTATAAAGCCTCCTGCAAATAGGACTTCGGTCTCGCCTCACCAGCTCCTGTAAATGCACATGAAGTCTCGGCATCGGGCCTCAGCCAATCACAGCTATGGAGAGATTACCATCCTCATTCATTTTGATTTGGTTACTTTTCATAGGATAATGCAGATTTATACAGAAGAGCCTTTTCAATTAATATGCAGGTAGTTTTCCCTGTTGGCTCTGTTACCTAAAGTAATCTTCAACCATATCTGCTGTCAAGTTTTGCAAAAATCTACCCGATTCAGCAGTTGTCGTTCTAAAATGGTGAACTAGAACACTGTCACAGACTCCTGGGGACCAACTCAACAACCAGACATTCAGCAGACACTCGCATGAAGCAGGCTAGACTACACTACAAACACAAAGTCTCACAGACACGGCCGGGGTTCTTATGTTTGATTATCGGTTGTGCCTGTTGCCGTGGTAACGATCAGCCTGCCTCACTTTTTTTTTAACTCCTTTGACGTTTCAAAAAATCACATTTTTTTTAATTAACTGTTGATCTAATATGAAGACTGCATGCTTTATTTCTCGCCTCAGATATTTTCAGAAACACATTTTCGGTGAACTTTGTTTTTGTAATATTCGAAAAAGTTTACAAACTAGCCGCCTTGTTGGTCCGTTTTTTAACGTGTACGAGCACGACCTTCACTAGGCGTTGGCGGTAAAACATTTCCACGGTAACACCGAGCTCGACCAGTCAAGAGAGTCACTGTAACACTTTAGGATTGTGGGTAGTCTAATATTTCTCCATTACAAATAAAACATGTTTCCCACAAAGCAAGGTGAATTCCATACATATTTGGGGCTTCTGCAGGAGCACATACCATCGTTTCACTCCATCATAGCTCATGGTTGAGTCTACCTTGGATGGTTATGACATGGGTTCGGGTTGAACATGAAGGGGAATTTTACTTCTTCACTGTTGAGCTCTATTTAAAGATGGTCCTGGTGACCTCAGCGCTGCTTATTGAGCTGTGATGAACACGTTTGCCTGCGTCACCTCGACTCCCCACAGGTTTCACCAGAGAGAGAAGCCAGGGATGGAGGCAGGAATAAAAAAAAAAAAAAAAACTACATTGATATTTTTACCGTTGAAGTTTACCGAGCCACGGGCGACAGTCACAGTTAATATATATTTCTAATTATAAATTTCATTATTAATATAATTTCACAACTAAATATTCAAGTCTCTTGTGAGATTTAAATCTTTACGGCCATTATTGCTTCAATCCACTTCCACAATATGTTCTCCTCCATTTCCAGTCAAACTTGGAGCGGTCCAGTGCCGTCGCTGTTATAGAAGCTGCACTGGTGCAACTGGTGGTTCGGGTGCCTTGCTCAAAGACACGTCAGCAGCAGATGCAAAGGGAGGAGAAAGTTAACGGTGATTTGAATTCTATGAGTCTATAAGAGTTTTATGATAAATAGCCTTTGCCCCTTAGTTCACACACATACTTTGTGAAGACAAACTGCCTGATTTAAGAAAAAAGCGCCTGGTTGGGGGCTTCATCCTTCAAACTAAAGCTGACTAAAGTGCAGAAGCCTCCACCCCCAGGACATTTGTGCTGATCCGATTGGCAAAATGGAGGAAATGTCAGCCAGCCTCGCAAAGGAAAGGGCAGCAACGAGTTCACTTCTTTAAATCTTCATTATATTCTCAACCATCTCTGCCTTTGTCTCCCCTGTAATAGCATGGAGTGGATAGTAACAGCTGCATGGAACTCAGGCTCTTGAAAACGTCTGTGAACTATTGCATATTAACGTGTTACTCATCATGGTTCTGCACTCTTAAGAACAACAGCATACGCTACCACAAGATAATCTAGGGAATTGTATTTTTACCAGATGCAAGAGTGCTTTTATAGCTTGCAGATTTCTTCCGAGGGGTGGCCTTTGGTTACAGCATCATAATCTCTCTAGAGCGTTGGATACAATATTGCAGGATTCAGGAGTACAATACGCTATCACAACTAGTATTGTATAAGAAATGCACCAGGTTAATTGTCTTCAATTCCTTGACCACCTCATACAAGCTCATGATTGGGAGATCAGCGTTAATGCCATTTAGACAGTCAGACACGCGCCATAGAAATAACCGTGGGTAATGCATGCTCAAAATGATATCAGATGCCGCTCATGTTTAAATGCGAAACAGCTATAGCATCTTCATGGAAATGTCTTTCTGTGACTGCCAAGACAAACTGGCTCCACACGCTAACAAATGTACAAATGTTTAGCCTTCCCAAACCCGTGTCCCTCCAGTAATTAGTGTGATATATTTTTACATCCGCTACCTAACAAAACAGTGCAGCCAGCACTCCCAGCTCCCGGTGCCAGAGCAGGACTTAGAAGTTGGCTCATTTTGCCATTAAATAGCGCTAACAAGGTCCGCGGGGATCAAGCCGGCACAGCAATTGATGTCAGTTTAGAATAGTTAAGGAGGGCTGATAATGCTCGCAGGAATGTCCCAGTGGCCCAGTGCTCTCATTTTTCCACACTGGGCGCCGATGGGAGCCGAACTGGACTCCGCAGACCCACGAGCTTTCTCTTCGGCGCTTTAAAAGAAAATGGCTTTTAATGGACATGCGTCCTAAAATCGTTACCGCTTCATCTGCTAATAGATTCTCTTTGAAGCCTCCTTCCTCTACGAGGAGAGGTTCTGCCGGTGCAAGTTATTGTCTTGGTAATCAGTATGCATGGTGAGTGTTTAATTTAACCAATTGATTTAAGTAGTGATTGCCTTGTAGTTTTGACTTTACTATGTTGTAGAAAAACAAAGGGTCAAAGACCTTTTTTTTGTCTTCTCACTGTCTCTTTGAGCTTGTTGCAGACAGAAGTAAGACATTTGCATCTGATTAGGCTTCCCTCGGAGCTGTGATCTTGGTGTGTTCCTTGAAGCCACAATCCTCCCGGCACAGCCAGACATGCATTTGTCAGACACTTCCCCGAGCTCATTGCTAGGGAAATGGGTCGGCGACATGTTAATTGAGTTCAGTGCATGTGAGGGTGCTGCTGCCTGGCAGAAAGTGGTGGGGATATAGAATGAATTATTTTTTCATTTTGATAAAGGCCCTTTTGATACTTCTTGGCATACACAGTTAAGTATTCAAGTGATCCTGGTCTTGAGGTAACATATAATACATTCTGGGCAGAATAAAGCAATCTATCTATAATTAAGGCTAAGTGTCAATGTTTTAGCAGAAATTGGACATCTCAACCATTTATCCAATACGTTTTGTTATCTAGTTTAACCATTTATCCATTACTTTTAGTTATATACTTTAACCATTTCTTTATTACTTTTAGTTATATATTTCAACCATCCATTAACCAACAGTTTCAACTTCTCTTAGTATTCTAAACAGCTAGCAAAAATCATTCTCAATCACAACACACTTTCAATCGCAACTCTGGGTGTGAGATTTAAAAAAAATAATAATAATCAAATAGTTATTTCTATTTTGTTAATTTAATTTATAATATTTAATACTAAGTACTCCATGCAACTCCAGACGTATTCCCTGGAGTACAAGTAGCCCTGTTTTAGAATCACTAATCAGGAGGTATTGGAGAAGGAAATGTTCGACTCGGTAGGCGATGTGAATCCCAAAGGTTTGGAGAACTTTCGGCTCGAGCAGTAGACGCTCTGTGTCACCTCCAGGCACCTGATCACCAGATCCCCCAGTAAGGCCGCTCTACGGCTGACAGTAGCAGCCCAGGGTTGTTATTGGGCGGCGCTGTGAATGTGTGGAAGTGTGTGAGCGTGAAGCAAGGCGGCGCTGACAAACTGCATGGGGCTCAGCTGACTCTCCCTGTATAATTACAATCCGAGTGCAAGGCTGCCGCAGTGGCTTATCTTTGTCTCCCCGTGTCGCCTCTACTCCTAAGTGCACCATCTGTTTTTGCATTGAGTTTGGCTGAACTGTGACACTGAGCCTGAATAAACTTGTGTGCTCCGGCTCCCACTCAGCAGTTCACACTGCTGCTTGCGGATGCCTTTTTGCCAGCCTTTGGTATGTTAAACTGTAGCAACACTTAGGATTTTAAACCCATGCAGACCGCTATTGTCTTATTAAAATATTAATATTCATTGCTGCTTGTTATTGTCACCGAGACCCATTAAACTTCAATTACATATTATTTGAATCCCCATGGGGGCCTTTGTGGGTGTTTCTTTTTAACAAAATGAAAATCACTTCCTAATTAGATTACATTGAGAAAAAAAAATCTTTGTTTTGTCACCGGGTGAAGTTAATTGCTGGATTGTAAAGGAAATGGTAACAGATTACTGCAGAGACCTCCTGTCCCCCCTCAGACTGCAGGGAAGTTGGATGGTGTCCATGTGAACCTGCTGACTGGAACGAACATACAGAGGAGAAGCGGTGCTCCTCTTTCAGCCGGGGGAGCAGGAGGTGTTGGATCCTGGTAGCTTTGTTGGTTTCACAAAAACAAGTACTGTTGTCAGGACACGACACCAGTTTAAAGAGCCGTTGTGCCGTGCAGCGTGCAAAGACATGGCAAAGCAGTCTCCTCTTGCTCGCTTTTCAATTCAGTGTTTTGGTTTCACTCATTGGTACAGGGTTAATGAAAGGACACAGAGACCCTAAACCTCACTGATGTAAGATGATAAAGATGAATAGATAATGCTAACAATAAGTAACAATAAGAATGGCTTCGGTCTTGACGCTTGGTTCCTAATTTTGTAAAGAAAAACGCTACAGATAAATACATCACTGAATTGTCATTTATTATCAAAATAATAAATTGCACAGCAGCTTGGTGAAAAATCTCCACAATTAACAGGAATTGCAATTAAACCTTTTAAATGCAGCGACAAATTGGTCAAAACTTAAACAGGAATTTAAATTCCAGTGTATAATGTAGTATATAAACAGATAATTGAGTTGAATAGATCCGTCCCATATCCGATCCCGCTATCTGAGTCAGTATAGGCTGGGTATTGATCTTCAAAATCCAAAATTTTTGCTGTCGTTGCTCTAGTTCGGCAGAGGTTTCTCTGAATGTGTCATCATAAGGCAACTTGGTAAACATTGGCTGTCACGTAATGTTGACTGAACCCTGATAAATCAATAGAACGTCATTAATGGCCCAGTCCCCTCCGGAGAGTTAACCACAACAACATACCTCAGATTACTGCATGGACACAGGTGTTCTCAAAAACAAACAAACAAACAATGAAAAGAGGAGCACGTATTTACTTTAGAACAACGTGGTGCAGCCAGATTTCTCACTTAAATGATGTCCAACACCAATTTGACTATTCTCACAGTGGCTACCGATGTTTTTCAGAATGGACTAAACTCATATTGCATGCTGGGCTGCTAGTCAGACGTTTGCATATGCACATCTTGCTGTTGAATGTAATATTTTTACATCATTACTTGGCTTGTTCTGTATTCTATGACTTATGCTGCTACAACATCCTAATGACCCAAGTTGGCTCATTAACTCAACATTCATCCTCTCTATCTCTCATTCTTTCGTTTTCTCTAATTCAAAATTATCGAGCTGTTTAAATTTGTTCTTTCCTTCTTTTGGTCTCTCATAATTGATAAAGGACACCTTGCATGTGAATAGAAGTTGTCAGTGCGGAAAGAAAAAGTCCACCATGGACCTCGCCTTTCCTTCAGCCTTGGTAATGAGGACATTAATAAACACAAGGCAACTTTCTAATATCGCTAATATATAATATAGCAAATATAGTGCAACCACATGTCTCTCATTTATCTTCATAGGGTTACATATGCGTCTGGTTTTCAGTGGAGAACAGGTGGGTGAAATGAGCCAATCCTTCATAAGTGGACACTTTACAGAAAGTGCTCTTTACCTGTAGAGATTAACGTATTCTAAACGACAATTCAAAAATATATTCCGTGTCGGCCGAGTTTGTATTTAGATCGTAGCAGGATGTTGTCAGCGGAGTGAAACGGCCCTGCAGCTGAAATTATGCACAATGTGGTCATGATTGTTAATGTTGCATTCTACTATACAATACTCTCACTCCGAAGGCTGTTATTGCAATGCACACTCGTAACACTTGGGAGTTGTTTGAAAGGAGCAAGGAGCAGACTCTCCGCCCGGGTCTGTTGGCCTAGGTCTGTCATGTTTGTGGACATAGACTCGAGCATGAATACTACGGACATATGCTCTGCCCAGTTCCACCATATGCCCATTCCTCCCGCTGCTGTTTCCCAACAAACTGCTTCGTTTTAGCAGAACAAGTCTGTCTGGCACGCCTGCTTCGAGCAGTATTAATGTGGACAGTCGCTGCATTTGAAACGGAGCCTGCGAGACAGAGGTTAAAAACGGAAATTCACTTTAAATCTGAATTAACATTGTTCCATTCTAAGGGTTCCAAACCGTTCCGTCATGACCCACGGGCATAGACATTTTATTTTTAGGAGATCAGAGCATAAAGACAGTCATTTAGCTGGTGAACTTATATTCTGTCATTGACAGAGATTAGTTTGAGACATCCAGTCCAACTAAGTTTCATATGACAGTATAGCTTCCAGCTGTGAGTCTCAAAATGTCCCGAAATCTGACGGCCGCTACTAGACAGTGTCCTTGCGGTTGTTCCATTATTCAGTGTCTACGGATCAGCTTCACCATTTGCCTCCAGAAGACCTGCCGGCAGAGTGTGTCTGAGAATAACATGCCAGGCCTGATGTTAAATGGTGAACTCCGTCTCGAAACTGCAACGAGGAAGAGCATTTTATTCTAATTGAGTTATCGAGGAAAAACCTAAATCTGTAGATTCTGTCTTGGACAACGCTTGTACAATACCCATATCAGTCCGTGTGCTGTAAACCTCTGAACCTCCGCGGCTCAGCCCTCCCCTGGCAGCCCACAATTGCTACACGTGGCAGCCTGAATATTTTCCATCTCAATGGTACACATTCGCATCCCTGCTATCATGCAAAGCTGTTTTATATCAAATGCAACCCTGAAATTGAGTATGCATGAGCGCCGCGTGGACTGCCAAACACTTGGCAGAAAATCCTTTTTCTGAAGGGATGCTATGAGTGTCCCATGGCTGTGTGCACACATGGCCAGCCCTTGGCTTCTTGCTTCTGGATGTGGTGCCAAGGGAAATGCTCTTTCAGGGTGTCAGCGCTGTGTCGGCCAGTAGGGGGCACTGTGACTTTGTGGCAGCCCCGCGCCTGTTGATTTCCTCCTGCAGTGGCTGAGTGGAGTGGCCTCGGCTGCATTATATCTGCCTTCTCTCAGGAGCTTTCACGGCTGGGAGAAAATCACTGTGTTTGCTGATGATAATGCAATTAATTAAAGAGCCAATCATTTTAGCCCGGCATGTCTAAATTTGAATGGAACTTGTGACACATTGCTGCGAGTTGTACATGCTGACGCCGGGCTGTGTCTCTGCTCATCATCAACAAACTTATTTTGTTGTTCTGCACTGACTGACCACCATAATGCAAATCATGTTTCCTTATTAATTTTGATTTCCAAGGTGCTGCATAACAAGGCAGGGGGAGAGGAAAACAAACAAACCCTCCCCCTGTTGTCTCTCTGTGAAGCTACTTTGGAATTGAATTTCTATTTCCCTGCCTCTTTGAGTGTATTGGTGAGGCTTAATGTATGTCTCTGTGTGTGTGTGTGTGTGTAGTTCTGTAGATGAGATCCTGTTCCCCTGCCAGATAAAGGCCTGTGCTGCCATTAGTTCTGTGACGGAGTTACGAGGTTGCTTGCTCACGCGATGCACCAGCTTGCCAGAAAGGGAGAGACGTGGAAGACAAAGATAGACGAGGAGGAAGACATGCAACGAGGAAAGCAGGGACTCCAACCAGCGTACGAGGGCTTTACATCCAGGCTGAGGGAATGAATGAAGACAGTTTGGTCCCAGATCTACACCCCCCTGTCCCTTTCTTCTACTGCGCCCCATGTACTCCTGTACAAGATGAATAGCATGACAACGCTGGGGTAAAAGGGAGGCGGTTATAAAGCAGGTGTACATGTCTCAGGGAGTGAGTGTGAGCGTGTGTGTGATGACAAAGTCTCTTCGAGTGATGGGGGCACGGGCGTGAGATCCATCCAGTCAGTATACATTATCACATGGCTTTCTGGTAAAGCTGCAACGCTTCTCTGATGTCAGAGGAGACAGAGAAGTGGGGGAGGCAGAAAAGAGAGGAAAAGTGAGAGATAATCAGACAGCCAGAGAGAGAGAGAGAGAGAGAGCGAGAGAGAGAGCGAGAGAAAGAGAGAGAGAGAGAGAGAGAGAGAGAGAGAGAGAGAGAGAGAGACAGAGCAGGGGGGAGTAGTAATACCGTCAGCGGGAAATGTTGCTGGGGGTTTTCTATTTTTCTTGCCTTCCAGCTAGCAGAATTGGGGAGAAAAAAAACCCATCATGTAAGGTACTCTTGTACAGCCTAAAATATGAACTTGGATGTGTGCGTGGTTTTTCTTTGGCTCCATCCACAGGGATCCGATTCGCTCTCCACTGAAGCAAAGTGCAGGCTGTTTGTAAACCATGCACAGTCAAATCTCCAGACGGACTGTGCTGCAGTGTAAAACTGTATAATGTATCTCTGACTGACTGATTATCTGCGAGCTAAAAATACCCACCGTCGCTCACTGTATTTACTCTGAGAAATTACCATTGGCTCCAAAAACAACACGCCATTTGGATGCTCGGGATGTGCAGCAGCCGTGGGCAGATAAGTGGGGGGAGCGTGGATTCTTTGGCGGGTGTGTGTGCATGCAGCGCCAGCTACTTCCTGATGTTTGGGTTTGCGACTTGTGGTTCGTCAATAGGGGGGATCACGGTGCTTGTTGCCCTGGCAACTCCACCGTCGGCTCATTTGTACCAAGTCTGTGAGAGGCGTTTCTGAGAGGCACTTTTCATCAGCTGTGAATATTGACAGCTTGAACCAAAATAGGCCTTGAGAGGGAATGAGTTGGTCCCTGTTGCGAAAGGATTAAATGAATACCTTCTTGTCACAAACACCAGGCTGACGACACAGGGAGACCACCCAAACCTGGGACCATCTCACCCACGAGTGACGTCGGTCGACCCACCGTGCAGCAGTTACAGTCGCTACGCTGGTCCGGCTTTGCCCTCTCGCACAACGTGCAGGTTACAAAGACAAAAGTGGCAGATTTACCACTTTAAATTCTTTGTAACTTTTGAAGCAAATAGCCCTCTGATGTCAGACAGAGGACGTTAAAAGCAGCTTCTCATTTATAGCTGACAGCCGTCAGTTTACACAAGATTCAACGTGAGCTAGCTACCTAATTAAGCTAATGTTAGCGTGAAGAGATGGTGGAAAAAAGCCATATGACGCTTTAATTATTGAAGTTGACTTGCTTTTTAACGAGACTATGCACTTGATGGCTGCATAATACTAGTTATGCTGCGTTACGTTTTTTTTATTTACGTTACTTGGGTTTTGGGTATCGGCCGATACAGAGTGCTAATCCGATACCAGTGTTAAATCAAAAAGCTGTATGCCTAACGGTGTGGAGGAGACTGGGATCATTCTTTTATGTGTAAGGGAAGAGCTTGGCTCGACTTAAACACCGCTTTCCTAATTCTGTTTGACAAAATTGAAAAGAAATCTTCAAAATGTGTTGAAAATCGTCGGCAAGATGCCTCTGAAGCTGCCTTGATTAGGGTGGTTGTGTCATATTTTGCAGTGCTACTGACACCCCTCGAAACGGATTTGCAGATGTTGCAATTAGCCTTAGAACTTGTTGGTGTAGCAAGAGTGAAATACCTCCAAACAGATGGCATGTTTTTTTTTGTTAGCTCCCTCAGCTATGCAGCCTACCGGCATACTGCTGATGAATGACGCTGGCAGACGTAAACAAAGAATTTAATTGAATAGATCGGTCCCATTGTCACAGATACCTGATGCAGCTATTTGAGTCAGTGTCGGCCCGAGGCTAGCTGCACGTCCCAAAAGTCTGCATTGTCGCCACATACATTAGAAGACTCGACTATTTTGTTCTAAAAGTGGTGTGACTTACATTTGACAGACAAGCAGGACAGGTTAGATTTATGCTTTATTGTTCAAATGGTGTGTTTCACTTTTAATATTACAGGGCGGATAGGTCTACAACTGGTTTGGTGAACATGACATCTGAATTGTAACTATCTCCAAATCGAATAAAAAGCCAGACAGAGTTTCTAACGTTAGCTTAAACTCTGTGTGTGGAAATACTACACAACAGATGTGCTTATCGAGACCTTTAATGTAACAAAGTAAGAAATGCTCCTTTCAACACTCAGTTACTTACTGTAAGCTAGTTAGCTGGGCTGTTGATACTTCTGCTAATGTTTGCAGCTAAGCTGTATTACAAGCAGACCAACCCACTGTTTAATCCACTTTTAGTCTTGTACTTTTGGTTATGGAAAAGCACTTTCAGGTAATTTAAGCTCTCGTTCCACATCTGTCTCAGTTGTGATCTAACTACAACAGTAGCACAAATTGTAAAAAAACACTTTTCTTTGGGTAATTTATCATAATAAAAGCAATATATTTTTGCATTTCAGTTACTCTTATTTTTGTTTTCGAGGGAAATTAGGCAGACTTACAGTTTTATGTTCATTTCCTCTGGCAGTGTTGGCAATTTGCTTACTCGTCTTGGCTCACCGCTGCTGAATGAATTCAGGGAAAAAGAAACAACTGTGAAATATGCTGGTGATTATTGTGGCAGAGGAAGCTAATGGGAAATCTTCAGTTTCAAGGCTCAATGTGTGTATCGCTGTCCACTCTAATACATTCACACATCAACATGAGTATTTGATGATGTGCGGATATAGCAATTGTCATATTCACACTGCCTTCGCATTTGCATTTTTAGCTTAATTCTCAAGAGACAATGTTTAAAAAAATCGAAAACAAAAAACTTCAGCGCTGTTTTCTCAGCTCAACTAGTTGCTTCTGAATACTCTGATTGAGCTGTGTAAACAACTTCAAGAAGTAATTGTAAGACTTGCCGGGAATATAAAGGCTCAAAAGGGGACGACAACCTCTCCATGATAGCGCTGAATGAATGGAATCGGTGAGGAAATTGTGTGAAGGAAACAGTCACACAACAATTTCCACGGCTGAATTCAGCTCAGCGGTAAACAAGATCGCAGCATTTTTCCGTGTACAGCCACATGTCTTTTCACTCTGATGTAAGTCTGTGGAATGTGAAGCCGAAAATACATTCAGCGCTCTAACAGGGCTAAATGGTAAAGCAGCATAAATGGTAAATGGACTGCACCTGTATAGCGCTTTTGTAGTCTTCCGACCACTCAAAGCGCATTAACACTTCGTGTCATTCCCCCATTCATACACTGATGGCAGGGGCTGCATTGCAAGGTGCCACCTGCCTATTAGGAGCTATCGAAGCATTCACACCCATTTTCACACCGATGGCGCAGCCTTTAGGAGCAATTTGTGGGTTAAGGGCACATCGATATAGACTAGAAGAGCCGAGGATCAAACTGCAGATCGTCTGATTGACGGACGACCCGCTCTAACTACTGAGCCCTTAGCATAGTAACAAAAGATAAATGTACAACGGTCTAGTACTATGGATTAGCTAATGAAAAGTATTGCAAAATAACACCACCAGCACTGTGGCATTGTTTAATAGAAATCTACTGTAACTAATTTACTGACAAGGTTACGACACAATATCCTCTATACCATGGCATGTTATAGCTTAGATGAGGCATACAGAACAATAGGCCTTGATGTCTGAGCTGACCGCCTGTGTTGACAGATCGATTAATGTAGCTGTGGTAACACATTGTTTGGTGAAGTTTCTTGCTTTAATTTGTGTTTTCTTCCAACCGATGTGAATATAGAAAAGCTCTTTTTAAAAGCTTCCTGGAAGATCTCTAATATGCTCCAGGAATAAATGTGGGGAAAAACAAAGCTTGTTTTTTCGTTTGCATTCATCACTTGTGTCAAACTGTTGACCCAGCAAGCATGCACAAATATGTGCTATTCTCTTTTTTTAAATGGCATTCATTTACTCTCTGTAACTCAAGCAGAAAGAGCCCTGCTGCAAGATTTCTACAATTTTAATAGCTTACATAACCGTCTTTTCAACAAGGAGAAAATAATGTCCGATAAATCTGACAGAGAAGAAAACGACAGTTCTTGAACAACGACCTTGTATACACTATATGTAGGGGGAAGTGCTGGGGCTTTACTACTTTCTCAACAAGGAAAACACTGAACAAAATGGCCTGGAGGGCAGAAAACACCCACTGCTGACGGTTGGTGAGAACCGCAGTTCCTTGTAGGTGTTTATACCCACAAGGGGCAACCATTCTACACTAAAAAAATACTTTGACAAGTGACGCGAAGGTGAGATTTATGCTTTATCACAGGTCTCAAACGCCAGTATTGAACTGGGTTGTAAGATGTGTCATCTGGCCTTTGTCTAAAGGCAAAAGTGGATGTCAAATTACAAATGGTGACACTCAAAAGTGTGCAAAAACACCTGCCGGACTCATGATAGTTTTACGTTAGGGTTATTATATTATAACCCTAACCTCACAGCTACTTACACACACACACACACACACACACACACACACACATACACACACGTGTTGGTGAGTGAAGAAGGCATAAAGCTCACTATTTGTCACGACTGTAAGGGGCCGATCACACCGAGACGTGCAAGCTGAGCTGCTAGTGCAACCGGGTGATCAAAATGTTATTTCCCCAAATAATTGCTAACTAGCTTGCTAGCCGTACCACATCGACCAGCATGACGAGCGGTGCGACCCGAAAAGTCAGGAATTTATTTACTTATATGCACGTCCCAAAAAAACTGCCAGAAAAATGTGACATGGGACGCAAGAGTGCATGGCAGGTGAGCGGAACCATTTAAAAAACAAACAACAACAAAAAAACCTATGGTTTTGCTGGCAACATATTCCAAGCGACCCATCTTGGTGTGACCAACCTGAGTCATAATAAGCCGTTGACGAACAACCATAAAAACATTTGGATCAAGTTAACTAGATCAGAGTTTTATTATATTGTAATTAATTCCCGTGCATGCTGCTCAGACTAATCCCAGTGACCAGCTCGTCTGCCCACAGAACGGAGCTAACCGGCTAACGTTAACGGAGGTTACATTGACTCGTTCAAGCTCTGCTCAGTAAAACTGACTATGGGGAATGGGTAGATTTAAATGCTGTAGCATATATGAAGCTATACTAGCTAACAAGCGTCATATAGATACTGCTATTTTGACTAGTCTGACTCTTGGACTCTGGATGTAGACTGTGTGATTGAGCCTGCCATTGGCCGGCTACTTCGGCCAGTATTCTCCTCTCCTTCCGCTATCTGCGCTATCTATTTTGCAAAAGCATTATCACTGTATCCTGAGCTTGGCACCACCAAAGACGTGAGTGTGTTTTTTATTTTTATCCTATACCCTACACCAGGATGATAATGTGTGGAGCCTGACCTTTCTTTAGCGCTGACACCGCGCTGTGGAGATGCAAGACTATATTTTAACTAATGTGAGGGTGTGAAAGATTAATTAAATAACGTAGCACACATTCCATCGTGCTTTCTTTTCTCCCACTCTTGGGTGCAAGACCAATACGGAGATAAAGATAGACCATATGTATTTTTAGCTATATAAGGCACTGCAATCCACACGAAAATCGCAGGAGAGTTTAATGGCTTAGTGTGAGTGCAGTTACTCTACTTTTGCGCGCAGCAGAAATTGCTGTTGAGATGCTCGACTTGGCAGCTCCTGCTTGTATCTTTTACCTTTGCAAAGCCGTCGGCAGCGATGGCATGCAATTTCCCCCCACGAAGACAGCTGGAGTGACTTCGAATCTCCTCTGGACAAAACAATTTTCTATGATGAAGAAAACTGGGCACCCCTCTAATCTAGTACCTCTCCGAAGAGACTGCGCCGGTGGGGAGCTTTTGACGCTTTGTGTGGACCCCTCTAAATGACATAAGAAGTGGCTCCATTATAGATCTGTAAGTCAATGCGACCCCAGCTCAGCCTTTGACAAACGCAAATTGGCAAGCCATTTGGCACCCCCTTTTCCCCTCATTACATATGTATTTATTTCAGCCGCTTCTCTTTTCATGCTGTCTGCTCCTGTCAGAGTCTGTGCATTGGTGTGCATCAATAACGGGAACATCTCTGACTTGGTACTGATAGCAATACAGCAACCAGAGGGAGAGAGAGAGAAAGAGAGAGAGAGAGAGAGAGGGGGGGGTAGAGAGGCAGACACAGACATATGAGGGGAGATAATATTGGCATCTATTGGCGAATCTGTGATTTATCAGTAAAATAATTTTTTTTACTGTTGAAGAATCGAGCACATTCAGCTCCGCTCGATTCCCAAATATCCAGCACATGACGCAGCCAACTCTGCATTGCTTCTCAGCCTTATTGTGTACTACACATCGCGCTCATGTGAGAGACCGACGGATTAGTATGTTTAGAACGTCCCCGCTCTGTAGCCATGCCCGAGCTCTAATCATTGCTGAAAAGACAATTCCAGGCAGGCAGAGGGGTTTATTCATGAACACACAAAGTCGGAGACACGGACTCTGGAACATCTGAAACAAAACCGTCATTTGCAGCTGAAAGTGCTGACTTCCACCGAGGAGCTGAGGGTGTTTTAACGCCAAGAAGTTCTGGCTCCTGTCATTGTGCTGCCGCACTGTTGATGACATCATGTACGTGATCTGAGAAATAACATTTGTTGGTGTTTGCTCTCATTGGATACTTGAGAGCATTTGGTGAGGAGACGGGTCTGTTTCACTTGTGGGCTACAAGCTGCGAGCGACAGCAAAGTTACAAATAGCTACGATCAGGCTCAGGACCCGGAGAAAATGTGGTCACACTGACACTGTAGTGTTAAGTCTGCAGATGATTTCAACTTTTAATTCACTTTGGCAGAAGTTGCAACTTTTAGGGACGCACAGATCCGACTTTTTCAGTCCCGGTACCTGGGCTATGAGTATTATTTGCCGATACAGAGTACCAATCAGAAACCAGTGTTTAATTAAACATTTGTGTGCCTCCCTGTGTGGAAGCTACTGGGATCATTCTTTCACGTGTAAAGAAACACCAGGCTTGCCTTAAACATCGCTTAAAACCCAATGAAAATAACAAATACACAGATTTTAATTTACTAAATTGGTTAAAATTCAGAGTAAATCTCTTTAATGCAGCAAAACAAATTGGTCAAAATTTACACAGGAATTACTATTCTAGTAAATAATGTAAAAAGTATATAAACATAGAATTGAATTGAGTTGATTGGCTCCATTATCAGTGATACCCGATATAGCTGTTTGAGTCAATATCGGCCCAGTATCCGATATTGGTAGCGTTGCATCCCTAGCGACTTTAAAAAGATTGCTCATGATTGCTCAAATTCATTATGTTATTTTTTTGTTCTTTTTGTCTTTGTAATCATACTACATCCTGGCAGTCTTCCCAGAGAAGTAAGTGGATGCCAAACTGCCCAAAGTAAGTGAGTTTTGAAACATTTTCTGTTAGCTGATCGTTCCTGTTTTTAAAATACAGTTGTTCCTGTTGAATGATGTAAAACAGTGGATATATTTACTTATTTAGATATAAGAGACTTTTTTCCCGTGATCACATGAAGGCACTAATTCATCATACCATAATTCTAATTTCATGATCATACGCTGCACTGGAAGAGGGCGATTTCATTTACAGCATCACAAATTATCATCGTAATACGTTACATTTCCACGTTGTTATGGCTTAAAATACAGTCCAGTACTGTGTCTTATTTTAAGAGTCTGCGAGACAAGCGGTTTTCCTGTGGATCTTCAGCAGGAAATATGGGGCAAAGTTTGACTCCAAAGGAAAGGGTTCATATTTCACCTCAATCGATACACGATGCCGACTCAATGATGTGCTCAGTTTGTGGTCACTGTAGCCGACTCGTTAATGACAGGTCAGTGGTCACTGTGGCTAAATTGGCCTTGGGTCTGGGTGTTTTTGAATGATGTGCTCCCTTTATCTTCATTCCTGTACATCTACCTGAGAATACGGTGGCTTTCAGCCATATGTCAGAGGAAAAAAGCTTTTCTCTAAGTAATCACTTGCAAGACAAATGGCTGGCATTGAGACATCTTACATCCCTGTCTAATTAATGGCTCCCTTCTCTCCCCCCCCCCCCCCACCCCCCTGTAATAATTCACAGTGAAGGACAAACAATAAATGGTGCTGCCGAGGCAGAGGGTTTTTTTGTCTGGAGAAAGAGGAAGGATTCAATTAAATGTACAGCTTTGAGCCTATATTTAGCTAAAGTTCTTACATCTATGGCAATTATTGTCTTACAGTCAAGGTGTTTGCTGTGAGGCAATAGAGTTTCCTGCTATGCTGTAACAAAAATGTGGCATCCTAATATTTAAAGAGAAACTTTAAGACAGCAATTATCTTTTCTTTTCTTTTTCTCCAAATGACAAAAAACTAAAAAAATACCTTAGGAGGGAAAAGTGAAGACGTCCAAACTCCTCAGTTGGACAGAAAAGCCTGAGAGGCAGATAAACCTCCGCAGAATAAAAATGAAGATGACGCACCAGAAGAGAGAAGTACAAAAAAGTAAAATCTGGATGCGGAGCAAGGAATTAAATAAATGAACCGATCGCGAGTGGGCGTCGTGTTTACTGTCAACCTTTGTGTGCGCGTGGGCTTGTGTTCATAGATAGAAAGTGCAGGTGTGGTCGTGTTCTCTAACTGTTCCACTGATGAATAAATATTCATCCCTGAAAGTTCAGGAAGGATTTAAAACGCTGATACTCAATGCACATCAATTCAATTTGAAACATCCAGTATCTTTTCCTTTTATTATTGTGCATATTTCTGTTGGTTAGTCGGCCCTCGTCCAGACACAAGAGGTACAGGTAGTAACGCTGACGTATCTGCAGCAGCCTAATGAATGAAGAGTGGGAACTGCTCGAAAAAAAAAAAAAAAACGAAACAAAATGTCATTAAATGTGACCTCTCGTATTTCGCAGGCGAAGCGTCCCGCAGTAAGCGTCCCGTAGTAAGCGTCCCGCAGTAAGCGCACCCTCTGCGCTAATGAGGAATTTCGCCCGCTATTCTCCTCCTCGCCGTGTTCAAAGTGCTTTCTCAACCTCACCTCTCACCTTCTCAGAAGCTTTAGCCAATTAGGACGGAAAACAAGGTTAATATTTCATATCCCATTGCCTGAGAGGAATCCTAACCATGTCCGGAGCGCTTGTGCAACGTGTCCGCCGTCCCTTCCGATTCCTCCGCGGCCGCGTGCCAACTTTTAGGGAGATGGTGACATTCCTGGAGGTGACTCGGGTTTCGATTGTGAGTGTGATGTACTGAGGTTTCTTAAAAAATTAAAAAGAAATTCCGATGCAAGAGCAAATGGTAACACAACTTTTTGAGACAAACAAAAAAGCATTGAAAAAGTGTAAACGGCTAAAAAGAAACGAGAGGAAGCGCCACGGAAAACTGCGCAAAAGTGCTGAGTCACGCGAGACGAGATGTGAAATAACCACAACTGTTCAGGTAGGATTTGGGGGTCACGTGGCAGGACGAGGGAGACGAGGGCCTGCGGCGTGATCCTGTTCCATGGGACATTTTTCTTATTTTATATCATGTATTTAAGGTGTAATTGTTTTCATTTTAAAGTAAATACTTTTTTACTTAAACTCCGAACCGCCATTCGGCTTTGTTTATTAACGGATTCCTCAGTGGGGCTCGGCCTCTTTGTTGTGCGTCTCGACCGATACATGCTTCGTAGCAAGGATGCTATTTCTCAACACATGGAACCTGGTCAAATGGATGTAGGAAGTCACGCGCAACAACGTGAAGCCCCCAGCAGACGGACATCACCTGCTCTCTAGGAACAAAGCTGTGGCGTCTCCACGCCGACCAGCGAGGCACAAATGGCAGCAGACCATCTGTTTGTCATCGTGCTGTGCCTCGACGCTGATGCTGCGTCCTCCCCGTTCTCAGAGACCTTCCCAAACCAAATATTTCCAATACTAAAGCACAGGGGAGCTTTCCCTAAAAGCCCGCGGGACACGTCCAATAGCCCCCCGTCCGTCTGCCCTGTGTCTCCGTCGGTCTCCCCTGAGCGATATGAACCGGAGAGAGTTAGCCGAATCCCACTTTGATGCCGCCGGCTACAGCGCTGAACCCGAGTGTGGCTGTGGGGAAGCTTGATTAAACAAAACAGAAAGACGCAGCGAGGGACTCTAAATGTAAATTCCTGTTAAATTTCAATCATCATTTTGAAACGGAGCTGCTCATGCTCCGACATCCCAGTTGTTCTGCATTTCTCTTTCATCCATATGGAGGCTGCGGCAGCTGCTTTATAGCCACCCGGCCTATTCAAGGCCGTCCTCTGGTGTATTGTACAAATACCCAGACGTAACAAGATGACTAGCTTGTGACGAATGACAACGCTGATAACGCTCGAGGAGCTTAAGCATGCCCATAATACTTCACCGTGTGGGTGAGATGTTAAACCAGCTTTTATGGACTGACTGGGACCAACCTGAACTGGAAATGGCGTCGGGAAATGAGAGGCAGATGGTTGCTCGTGCACCAGCATACCTGTAGACGGTCCCAGTGCCATATTCGGTGGAGATTGTGTGACGTTACACGGCACATGAACAACATGGGCTTTCACACCATGTTGGCACAATGGAACAGGAACAACTCAATTTAAGTGCTCATGCAGTCGTCCATGCCAGTTGAGCCGTACTACTCAGACTGCGGTTGGTCTCCTAGTTGTCGCAGATATTGGTAATTACTGACAGTGACAATATTTCAAAGATGATGGTGAAAATAACTAGTCTCAATAAACATCTAAATACATGATTAGATTAGATTTATTTCAAACATGTTACAAATTTGGGCTGTGGTAATAACCACAATTTATTTAAAATGAATCAAACGAGGAAATAACACAAACGCTTTTGTGTTATTTATTTTTTGAGTTCTTTGCGCCGCATATTTACACTCCTACAAACGCCAGCAGTGTGACGGGGCGTTGAAGGTCTATTTTACGCTGAGAGCTGCACGTTTGAAGTTTTTTTTTTTCTGGTAGCCAAGGGTTGAAAAAGAGAGAAAAGAAATGGAAAATACCAAGCTTGTAACCGTCACTTTTTTACCCAGCCGTCCAATCATAAAGGACAAAGGGCGGGACAAATACCATAAAGACCAACCGTCACATCCTACATGCACGAGTGCTGAACGATGGAGGGGAAATTAATACGCATAGACTGGCGGGTCCATCCTCTCTCCCTAGGTGCTCCAGCCTTCCCTTCATACAGAGCAAGTACCTCCTGCCAAATTTTTTACTTCTGCTGTATCATAGCAACCAGACGCAACCAAGCTGAAAAAACCCTGCTGAGCCTCATTGCTCCTCTGTGTTCTGCATTCAACAATAAACAGGTATTTAATTCGTTTTTTAACTGTAATCTTAAATTTTCATTTAATCTTAAACTAAATAAATACATTATATGCCAAAAAAAGAACAAAGCAGAATTAAGCACTTGCATGGTCCTACCCCTTTTTGTGTCCGAAATAATTACCTTGATGTTTATCAAACATACACATTAATAAACTAATCTTATTATGAACTCTAATTCTCTTGATTCAGCCCATTTAAAAGGGCATAACCTTTTTTTTTTTTTGGTGTAATGTAAGTTGTAGCCATGAGCAGTTGGTCATCTTGCACCTCTTTGGTAAAAGTAAAACATTGTTCCTTTGGAGAAGCCAACTTATTGTTCTATTATGTACTGTGCAGTTTAGGTATGAACAGAAATGTTATGTGCAGAGGACAGCAGCAACACTGAAGAAGTGTCGACATTGGAATCAGTAAATCCCTGCTTCTCTTATTGGACACCAACCCTGTACAAATAAATCAATATACAAATGAGCCGGGATTTGAATGACACTCCTTGATTTGTGTTACTTTTGCTATTTGATACATGCTCTCCTCTGTGCGCATCTATGATCCTTTTTCCTCTATATTCACTGATTCTGTTCTTATTGCCCGATATCATCTCTGCGCAACCCATATCTCAGTTTCCTCGAGGTTTATACCGCTCTCTTCGCACCGTCGAGTCTCCTTCACCTCCATCCCTCCGCCATGACTGAAGTGGATCCAGCAGGTAAATCAATCAGGGATCAGAGCTTTCACCTGGATTCACCTGAGCACGCTGATTGATGGAGACTCTGGCTGCTCCTGATATCCTCATATTTCGTCCATTTTGTGGACTCGCCCTGCTGGGCCCTCGCCGCCGCTCTCCGTGCTGAGTGTATTTGGGCTGAGAGGGGGTGGGGTGATGGATGTTGGAGGCTTTTAAATGGAAGAAGGAAGGAGGTGACGAGCGAGGGGGTGGGGGGAGAAGAGCAGGAGGCGAGGAGCAAAGGAGGCGAAGAGGAGGGAAGAGGGCGAGGAAGGCGAAGAGGAGGATGCTGAGCCAGCTGTTTTTTTCTTTCTTTTTTTCGCACATATAGAAGTCGGTTGTGTGCGTGTGTGTGTGTGTGTAATGCAATGTTGGCGAAGCATCCAGCTCCAGCTCGCGCCTCCCTATCCCAACGCCGCCGCAACCGCCACCCTCCACCTCCCCCATCAGGCTGATTAATAGTGAGACGAGCCAGCTGCATTCCTCTCCCCACAGAGAGGTCAGGCATATGGCAGAGTGGAGAGCTGAGCTGCAGAATTATCATATCAAACCTGGTTTCCCTCGAACACTCGGGGGAGCGAGCGTCGAAGCCACTGATTCTGAAAAAAAAGAAAGAAAAGGCAAGTATTATTAAGATCAAGGTGCTGGAGGAGTCACTGACCACCACTGTTAGCTTTGAGATTATTTTTTTGAAGCGCTGTCGTACCTTTTCATCTTCCTCCCTATATCCGTCCTCACCCCGGTCGTGATGTAAATTATGCAAGGAACAGCAAGGCCAATTTCCCAAATATTTAAGCCTGTAACCTCCGAGGCATTGCCCTGACCTCCGCGACACACCGAAACTCAGAGGTTAGTTTCTGTAGTTCCGCGGGACCGGGATGGTTTGTAGGAAGTGTGCCAACGTTGGCGGCACAGATGCCTGGCGGTTAGAGAGACCAGCACAGGGGGTGTCCCCCTTTTTATCCTTGTAACAGCACAGGTCCTCATAACTGAAGCACAAAATACTGTGTGTTCCAATACCCGCACTAGCTATTTAGCATGCCAAAAAAATATTCAGCATGTCCCAATAGTATGTCAAAGAGTATATCAAACGAAGTATGCCAAATGAAGTATGCCAAATGAAGTATGCCAAAAATATCTGCTGGCATTTTGCGGTATGCAAGCCTAGCATGCTTTTCTGGCCTGCGGATATATGAACAAAGTTCAAGGTGCAATGTTATGAGGTGATAGCATGTCCCAATTGAATGCATACTGTATGCAACAGTATGTACTCTGTAAGGGAAGCGGCAGTATGCCCTAAAAGTAAAGTATGCAATTTGGAAAGCAGCTATAGTTTGCTTGTCAGTGTTTTCCAAAACAAACCATTTGACAAATCCATCCATCGGAGTATTTGCGGGTCAAGTTTGATTATGTTTAGGCAAGTATAACATCTCGATTCGATTGTGGCGACACTGCACTAAAGTTAGAGAATAGCTGGTGAAAATTACATAGAATTTAGCAGAGCCAAATATTTTCTCACGAGTTGGTGGCGACCAAAACGGAGGTAAAAGGAGAGCGAATACTGGACTTGTGCTTATGTTGCTTCATGTCTCTGGACAACTTAATGAGGTGGTGATATGTCAGAGCTGTGTTACAGCTTGTTCTGCTGCCCTCAAGCAGCCAAAACATTTCCAAATGACAAAAACAAAGCAATTGTACAAAGACTGTTTAAACTGGTTTACGTCTGTGCCAGATGTCTGTGCCCTGGTTCACAATAGTTCACCAAGGTGACTTCAAGGAGCTTCCACTCCAGACCAGTGTTTTTTGTGTCCATGCTTTCAAAACAGGACATAATATATAGATCCAAGCATGTAAGTCAATAGGTTACAAGTAGGCCTTTTTTTGCATGCCAAAAAGAACTTGGGGATAATGATACCAAAGTTTTTGGCACTCAAAACATCTCTTCTGAGAGTTGTGAAATATGCAGGGATTTCTTGAAAGGCTGAGAGTAGCGATAGCAGCTGTCTGCCGAGATTTCAGCAGAAATGTAATTGGATCATTAGTTTTTCTGCAATACATTCTTGACATAGTTGACATACAATGAATGATCGGGCTGTTCAGAATCAGCTCCGTGCCATTTCACATCTTTTACTATGCCTTGCCTACAATTAGGTGATTTTCTTTGTACATAGACAATTGATAGGGGTGCAGCTTTGTATACATTTTTTTTGTTATTTATATCCTTTGAGGGTTAAAGTAATGAACAGCCATGAGCCCATTAAAATGAAACAGTAATGGCAAATATTGCTTATCTAGGAGGCCGTGTCTCTACTCGTCTTGAAATGAGCACACACACCTGACGCTGTGTGATCAAAAAGTAAAAAGTTTTTCTGTATGAACTCTTTATCCAGCAGCTACATGCTGGATATTCAGTAAAAACAATGCACCGACGTAATTCAAATATTGGGCCAATACTGACTCAAGGAGAGCTATTAAATTAAATTCGATGTGGATATAATAATTACATTAAATACTGGATTTGAATTCCTGTTTACAATTCTTTACTGCATTATAGAAGGTTTACACTTGAATTATATTTCTTTCTTACTTTGAACAGTTGCTGGTGATTTATTATTTTAATAATGAATACAAATCCAGTTAACTTATATTGATGTAGTTTTTCTAACTATGTAACACATGTATTTTACTCGTGTAGTAGGTCTACGGAGACATTTTCCGTAATATCAAATGTTATTGCTGACAAGGAGTTTAATTTCGGGAACCTCCCCACAATGTTAATGCGGCACTCTCGAAATGCATCAAAGGAACGACTGCAGTTTTGTACGAAACATAAAGATCAACAGATGAAGTTTAGTTCCGTAGGTCATATATAATTTATCCACATTAGATAATGCAGCTCATGAGCTTGCCTTGTTACTTTATTCCGTCTTTGATGGTCCTTCGCGGTGCAGAGGCCCACCTCTCTCTAATTAGAACATCTCATTCAAATTGCATGTTGTCCAGAATCCCCCGTGATTAACAAATCTAAGATACATAGCAAAGTTCTGCATACAATCTAACGAGTACCTTTTGGACATCATTAATATATGCATTACAATGGTAAGTTCCCTCTTTAATATGTAAGCCCTTTTTCTGGGAGAGGGGCAAAAATGTATAGATTATTATAGACAGGATCCTTGTGATTTGTAGCAGTAAATTACACCTTTTGATGCTTGAGCGTGGCCGGCTGGATGCCAGAGCTCAGCGGCTCAAGGCCATGTTCTGATTGGGGAGTGGTCTGTTGCTGCTGGACTTCCTGGAGCTGCTCTGTTTGTGCCCGACAAGACATTGCTGTTTTTTTAAGGAGGTAGTGGAAAAGAAGCGAGGGTTAGAGGAGGACAAGAATGTACCAAAAAACATTTCCAGGACAAGATAAGAGCGAGGCGAGCCGGAGACGAGGTAGTCCGACCGCGGCAGCACTTTAGGGGGAATCTTTCTCGTCACTCCTTGTTGGAAGAAACACACTTAATGTTTCAGTTTGTTTGGGCATTTTTATTCCCTGGAGGTCTAATTTAGAACGAAGCGATCTGATTAGCCCGGCTCCCCGGGAGTCACTCTCTCGGGAGCCGCCGCCGAGGGCACCACTTGAATCGGAATCAGAAGATGCAGAGACCAATTATGCGTCTTAAAAAAGGGAGATGTTTTTCTCATCTTTTTTTTTCTCCTCCAAACCCAGATCAGTGGTGATCCTCCACTCTGACCCGCCGCTGCTCAAGGAGACATTTCATCTGAACATTTTCTTCCCGCTCCCATTAATATGTGATAAGTACAATGTCCACACACTATAGACATTCGGTTTTTTTTACCCACTTTAACAGACCGTGATGCAAATATCCAACTGTTCCCCATGTTTTCGACTGCCCAAGAGTATATATAATTCATTAAAACTAATTATTTCTTGCAACGCACGTCTACTCTGTACACATGACAATTTGCAGTCCCGCCAATGTTCATGCAAACATGTTTTTGCATTTGCATGCTAAATGGTATTATATAATGCAGTTTCTTTTCACACACTATACATTCTGCTTCTGCTCGTACAACCTTCATACGGCATACATCATGTTCAAATAGCATACATATTTTTTCATTTAAGCTTCCATGACATTAAGGATTCTTCTAATGCTGTAATCTATATGTCATTCCCAAAGACTGGGTTGGGACCCATAGCCGGGTCGCAGGTGATTTTATTAGGGTCACAAATACATTTCCAAACTTCTTGAGCCACATTGATAATTGCAGCCTGCTTGTAACAATTAATCAATCAATCAAAGTCTAGTGAACATTCTGTTTGTTTAACCAATGAAAAGAAAGACATATCCTGTTAACTCCACCTTAATGTATTTATTTGATCTCCTTTATAAAGTATGTACCTTGTGTATATATTTTCAAGAACACATACATAAAACTAAGTGATTTATCAAACGTGTATTTCTTCAAAATGGCTGGTTTGCCTATTCAAGAGAAAGTGATGCGGAAATAGCATTAGGATCGCCAGGAATCCTTTAACTACGCACAAATTCACTCTTCTCGCTATTTATGGACGAGTTCTATTGTAAATTGGTTAATGATGGTTTGTAATCTTTAAAAAGTGGCCCCTCAGGAAAGAAACATAGGAAACACTGATCAATGTGTTTACATTTTTTTGTTAATGCAGATATTGCATTCTAGAGATGTCACGGGAACCGATACTTTTGAAGTAGCCCAAATTCTGAAAACATGACGGCACTCGTTTTTCTACAGTATCTGGGATCAGGGCTCGAGACTCCCCCAGCGCCCCGGGGGCCAGAGCAAATCTCCCTGACAACGCTCACTACTCTTTACCGGCCCTTACACAGCTGAGTGCATCTCTAGACGCAAAGTACCGGCTGGAAAACTGTTTTCCCACCATTATTGTTTGAGACGGTGTGTTTGTCCATCATATAACAGAACTACCAGTACAGCTTGGTGAGTTTAATTTTGTTTTTGACAAGATTGTATGAAGTGTATTATTATGCGACGACTTTGAGCCGATTGCCTGCATACATCGCCGCTTGTTCATGAGTTTGAATGTCGTGTGTTACGACGCCTTACAGGCCTTTGGTGTTTAGACGGAGGGTTAGCCAATCGTGGGTTGTATTCATTCAATCACACCATAAAGCAGTGGTCGTTGCAGACACACCGGGTGGAGATCTGCACTGGATTTCTGGTATCCCGATTCCAGTCTTCTATTGCTCTATTCTTGTTAGTTATTTAAATTGTCTGTGCTGCAAACCCTCACCACCTATACAACCCCGAGTGTACCAACAAAAATCGACTTGAGTTGCACTGACACGTTTCGCAACATGGAGTTCAAAGAGGGAATTATTTTCCAACCATTGCAGGATATATTTTCTTTTTAAACTCTAGTACAAACAAGGTCATTATCTCAAACCATACACTGAGCACTTCTACCTCCCTGCAGGGCCCTAAACCTTTCAAAGGTATTACAGCTGAGCAGTCGAGTCAATGCAAATATGTTTCCGAGCTCTGCCTCGTGGGAGTATTTGCGTGTTGTTGTCAAGCGATCTTAATGTCACCGTGCGCGGCTGAGGAGATTGTTTCCAACTACGCCGCACACGGAGCCCACCAAGACCTGATGTCTATTCATGAGCAACAGGCTGACAAGGACATGA